>JAODAL010003527.1:0-172098 GCA_025379985.1 Phyllomedusa bahiana
TCTCAACTCAAGGTTTGTGTGTATCAGCTCTAGATTTTAGACTGCAGCATACTGTACACTCGTAAAACTAAATGGTGTCTATTGTATTGTTCACTATGTACTGCAAAGATAGACAAATCTTAAGTTCTGATTTTCATATAGTCCTTGTAATAATATGGTATTGCTAATAATATTAGAGAAAGTAAATATAAATTAACAACTTCTTAAATCATATATGTTATGTAAGTGAACAAACTGAATAATTAAAGCATTGATTGTGCATTCACACACACCAGCCAAAATTCATGTTAATAAATAATGAATAATGCTAACATCATAAGTAAGGCTCTGTTCACACTGTGTTACAATAAAGCCCCTGGGACATACACTGAAACCAACCTTTGGCCCCTGTTCAGCCAATGGGGGCCAAAAGAGCATCCTTTTGACCTTCAACTGAGTAGTTTGCACCATCTTACCTTTTTTATTGTATGGAAAAAAAGCACAGCAGCATAGGCATAACTTGAAGTTCCTGGGCCCTAGTGCAAAAAGTGAAATGGACCCCTCAGCTACCATCTGCCCTTTTACAATGCTAATGTCTCCTTATGTGGTAGAAGGATTTTTGCCCCTCCACCCGCCCCAGGCCACAGGGACTGATAGCGACTGTTACCTCTGCACCCTCTATAGCTACGCCCCTGCACAGCAGACAGTACTTTGGTCAACTGTAACAATTTTCTCAGTGTCTCTTAATATTTGGTAAACTCGTCTCTTTTACTACCTACTGCCTGCTCTACAAGCTTCTTCTTGGGATGACTTCACCTTTAGAACTTCCTAAGTTCCTTCCTATCCTCCTCTTCTTTCAGTGTGCCTGCACCATCCGCTGTAAGGAGGACAAATAGTCATCTGCAGCCTTGAATTCGTGGTCATCTGTTCTTAATATTTTGGCCTTGACCTGGCATGTTTACCTTAGGATTATTCCCTGAGATATACATCCAACCTATACCACTGAGATATGGCATTGCATAGCCATACAGAGGCATATGTCAGCCATTGTGCATCATGCAAAAGAAAAATCTCATATTAAGAACAGATAAAGACTTAAGACTAAAGCTAGCTATTAGTCCTCCTGACAGCAGGTGGTGCCGGTAAACCGGGAAGATGTGGAGGATAGAAAAAAACATAGGGAGTTCTGGGGTTGAATTCAACCCAAAAAGAAAGTTGGAGAGCAGGCAGTAAGAGAGAGGGGTGCACTAAATGTTAAAAGAAACAAAGGCTGCAGTGCACTGAAGAAAAAAAAAAAAAGGACATAGAATATCAACATTTTTTGGATCCAAAAAACGTATTCAATAGGGCTGCGTAAAAACGCATCCAACACGCAAAGTGTATTGCGTGTTTGGATGTGTTTTTGCTGCAGCAGAAACACACCCTGTAATATTAAATAGGGTGTCTGCTGCATAAAACGGATCAAGAATTGACAGGTCAATTCTTTGAATGGATCCGAAAGACGCATCAGAAAGACGCATGTAAAACGCGTATCATCTGAACGTCAATGAGTGTTTTACACTGAAGCAATGTAAATCACACTGCACATTGTTACATGCATGTTTAGGTCCATATTGGGTTCGAAACACGGATCCAAACACAAATCTAACATCCCCCAACAGTCTGCTGAAATGAGCTGAGTATTTACATCAGTATAATGGTCTGGTGACCTAGTTATTCTAATTCTGAATTAGAAATGGTGATCTCTACTATCCAACTTTTATTTGGGTATACATATCTGTTAGGGTATGTTCACACGGCATAATTGCAGGGCCTGCCAGCCCCATAGACATTCATTACTAGCGGCACGTATTCGCCGCTAGTAATTGACATGTCACTTATCTCTTCCCGCGGCATATTGTGCGAGCGGGGAGAGGAGGCGTAATCCATCTAGGAGAACTGTGGATTACCGTAATGACTGGGACATATCTTGCCCCGTATTGAGCGCAGTACGCCATGAAATACAGGCCGAAATACGTCCCAATTTAAGCCATGTGGACATAGCCTTACTACTGAGGTGTACAAAGGAGATAATACTTTTTTCACTTCATAGCAAGAAAATGTTATTTTAAACATTTATTATATAAAAATATTAAAGCAAGATACTTCTCACTCTTGAGCATTTTGTTCTACACTTTAAATATATGTATTTTACACAGGTTGTTCTGCTATTGAACATGTAAGTGAACAATTTAAACTTCATCTACTATAATGGAAAAAACATTAGTACTGGATTTAGTATTTTTTGGATGAGTGAGGGAAGTTTGTTTTTAAAGACTTTGCTGTGTTTTCTAAGATGATATTCATGTTAGTTATTACATCTAGTTTTCAATAAAAGAGTGCAGAGTGATTATGTTATTCATTACTTCCCTGGCAGCATTTCTGAATCTAGGAATTGTGGTTTCTTGTGGTATAAATTAGGACATGAACACAGCAGGGAGATTTCTGAAGTGAGTCCAGTAGATGAAAACACGTCGATCCACTGTGCATCCTTCAAAGAATGCAGCATAAGGCTACGTCTACACAGGACTGGTTTTTGGTTAGACTTTATGCGGATTTAGTATTTAGAATTCGCAAAAAATCTGACTATAAACCATCCCCATAGACTGCAATAGAAAATCCAAACTGATGTCTACACAGCTCAGATTTTAAGAGGTTGGATTTCAAAATCAAAATTCGGCCAAAAAACTGGAACATGTTCTATAATCCGCCGGGAAAATGGCAGATTACAGTACTGTTCAGTGTGGTCTGGACAAAAACTGACCAGAAAAACCATGACAAAAACAAGTTTAAAAACCGAAAACCAATAGTAGAATAGCGGTCGGAATCAGAGTCCGAGAGCACTTTACTTATGCCATGTAGACGAAGCCTAAGGCTATCTTCACACTTACCTTTTTCATGGTATTTTTGGGCTGAGAAAAATGTCTTGAAAACTGCATATGTTTTTCTTCCGTGCCAAAAGCATTTTTCTTCATGCGGTTTTTACAAAATAATGTCAGTGTTTGTTTCTTTTCCTGGAAAAATTCTTTAATTACAAATCATTTGATCCATCATGTTTTTATGCACACGAGTTTGTTTGCTGCAGAAAAATAAATCAATGGGGTATATGGAGAGAAAAACACCACAGACTGTGGCAATCCTACAGCATGTTGTGTTTGGGGGGAAAAAAGCTGCTACTGACAAAAAGAAAAAACACACAAGCGCAAAGTGCAAAAAGAAAACAAAACAAAAAATGCTATGATAAAAATTGCAATATATTGAGTGTGTTTTATATTTCCCAATTGCGTTCCAGCTAACATCCGCCCACTGCAGTTTTCATTCACAATGTTCTAAAAAATATCACACATTTTTTTGGGGGAAAAATGCAACATGTTAATCCAATCTCAAAGTTGGTGTTTAGGCTAAATGCTTATGGCCATCAAAAAGTGACAGTTAGCTTTTTGTGATCTTAGCAGTCATCATCTCCTTCTATTCAGCATATCTTTGTGCAGCTTTTGAAATGATGTGGGTTTCCAGGCAATGTGTGGATTTCCGGTTTGGGGGGAATTAAATTCTCCAGGACTACTAGTGAGTTGATCGGCAAGTATGAGGCTAGGTTCACACTGTGGTTTGGTCCTTCTTTTTCAGGTATCCCAATAGATCCTGTGATGCATCTATAAGGAACAACATTACAAACATAGTAACTTGTGGACTATGCTTGTTTTGTTTCCTGAATGTAAATGCTTTCTGTGCCGAACATAATAGCATAGTCGACCAAACTCAGCTATCCCGGCAGCTCCCATAGACTTTGACTGGACCATCAGTGTGCACGCTCGATCAACACCACCAATGAAACCATTCCTTGCTGAACAAGCATGATGGGGAAAGACAGGGAGTTGGAAGCTCTTTATAGCGATCAGTAGGGGTCTCAGCAGTGGGGCCCCCAGCGATCAGACATTTATCTCTTATTCTGTGGATAGAAGATAAATGCCTTTTGTGGCACAACCCCTTTATGGTGTGGATGTACGTTAAATGTGACAATCTCACATATTTGATCAAAATGTGAAAAGCCACTTGCCATGGCGAGGCAGGCTTATCCAGATGGATCACTACTAGAGCTGGGGTGACATTTGTTCACTGACGAATGATTTGTGTGACAATAATGGAGAGGACACTTGTTAAGGCTGAAATAAATCAAAGGTAGGTGCCCTCCTAGGGTGCCCCCTAATCCCAACAGAAAAGGAGGTGCAAAGAGGTATGGATTGGGTTGAATTTTCCATTTAGAAGGGTTTCTATGGTGCCTAGGGCATGAGAATACCTTGTCTCAGTCCTGATAACTACAGTAAACATACCTGTTCAAAATACTCACCTCACCCTTGGGCCTAATAAATATTTATTAGTATACTACATAAAGCAATAAAATAATACAACTATTCAATGTTTGCATGTATCTTAGCACCCACAGTGTGCTGCTGCATTTTTGTCCTTGGTTTCTTCATTGTACGGATCACTATAGATCACTATGGTGTATGCCATATACCTATCTAATGCTGTGTCAGGTCCTATAATATGATTTATTTCAGTCTTAACAAGCGTCATCTCCATTATTGTCACACAAATCTTTCGTCAGTGAACAAATGTCAATTAGCAGTTATGGCCCTGTAAAATGTCTTATCATAAAACTGTATGTCAGCTTGTTTTTAATGTGCTTAAAAGGTCCTATCGGTGACAACTCAAGCAGCAGCTCTGCGGTGTAATCTTTCCCAGGGGACCATAGTAATGAAATAAAGGCCGCAATCAATGATACGGTAATTGTTCAAGGTTCTCACGTTTTAAGCACTCGTTTTATTACAGTTCACATCTCCTGCAGTGTTCAAGAGGTAGAGTTTCCCAAGCATGACCAAGTAACGAGCAAAGTCACACTGACAGAGAGATTTATTTAAAGCAAATCTTCTGTTGCACATTCAAGTTCTAAAACATTCTGTCTCCTCAGTAATGAAGTATAACTGTACCATAGCAGCATATAGATCTAGCAAAGGTTTTTTGACTCGTTTTTCGTTTATCTGTTCTTAGATCAGAACAAAAGCAGTTAAAAAGAGTTTAAAAAGTTTAGATAACTTTCTGAGCTGTGATATCATCCTGCATTATCTGTCAAGTTTATCTTGGCTACATCTGCATTTAGAATAAAAGGCCTAGTGCATACCATTTCAGCGGAAAGGCAGGACATGATGGATTTTACCTTTGTAATCAGTGTCACATTCCACGACGTGTTTCTCAGTCCAGAACAAGGTCGTACTCGAGCTTCTGTTATGGCCCTTGGCCCTTCTAGCGGCGCCGTTTGGAACATGGTGAAATTTCCTGGTCTCCTGCTGTTCACCCAAACTCGAGTGGGTCTTCTTTCCAGGGAGGGTTGGGAATTTAGACTACCCCTGCACAAACCTTTTTTTTTTTTTTTTTCCTTTGGGTTTGGGGCCCCATCGATGTCCCAATCCTGCATTTTGATGAAAGGGAAACTACAATTAATTACCATTTTGCAGGATTGGACCTCCTTTATTCCCAGGGTGACCATATCCCTTTTGGGTGGCTACCTGCATTAGGCTCGTTTTTTCAGACCCCTTTTTTTGATATGCAGATTTAGGATTTAAAAAGCAAACAATTTTTTTGTATTTAAAAGATTTTTAATTTAAAAGTAATTTTTATATTAGTAACGGCGGGCCAAATTTTTTGCCACCCTGGTCCCCCGAAGGGGTCGGGGCAAATTGAAAAATGTCGGGATAAAATATTTGTCCTTTTGGTTAACCTGGCCCCCCCCCCCCAAAAACCCCAATTTTATTTGTATAGGATCGTGTGTGTTTGGGGTTGGTTCCTGACAGGGGGTCCTTTTTTGGGGCGCCCCACCCTGTTTTTCCTTATACAATTTGGGCCAAAACAGGTAAAATGGGACTAATAGGTTTTCCTTTAAAATATTTCCCAATTTACAGTAGCCACTATCAACTAAAGAAACCATAAAAAAGGGGGCATTTGGGAAATTTTTAAAAAGCATTTCTGCTATCTTTGGGAAAACATGGAAAAAAATTTTTTGAGGTTTTTTTGTTCACCCCTTTGATCAAAACTGCTTAAGCTCAACCCCCGAAAAGTAAAAAGAAACCCCAATGCAGGTGGGTCCCACACTATTGTTACCTCTCCTGTTTGGGTTTTCAGACCCCCCATTCTTCAGGGGGTGAAGGCACCAAACTTTGAGCACACTGCACTGATTTAAAAAAACTGTGAAGGTAGGTCCCAGTGCCCGAAAAAACCCAAAAAGGAGGCAGCCAAATTTCCTTTTATACACATGATAATTGTGTACTGTAATTGGAATGTTTTAGTATATTGCTGCCCCCGCCCGTGTGCAACCCCATTTCTCATTTTTTTTTAAAAAAAATTTTTTGGGGGTGTGCAAACCCAAATTTGTTTTCTTAAAAAGGGTTTTCCCCTTTTCTACACACAGAGTTTTTTTTTCCTTTTTTTTTAGCTGCCCAAATAAAAATCTTGTTTATTAAATAAATTTTTTTACCGTCGTTTGTCAATTTTGTTGGAGAGTTGTAATTTCCCCTGGGAGTTTTCCTAGCGGGTCCCAGTAAGGGTTTTTTCATGTTTTTAGCCCCTTGTCCCAAAAAAAAAGTTATGTTTTAGATTACACCCTTTTCTTTGGCCCCTTCCCGGGAAAGGGGTTTCTCACCTTTCCCCTTGCTTTCTGCTGGCCCCTTTCCACATGTTCATGCCCCCTCTCAAGGGCGGTGTGTACAGGGTCCCCGTGATTTAAAAAAGACAGTACTTAAATTTCCCGGCCCATGGCCTTTCTCCCCCGGGGAAATTAATGAACTTTCCCACCTGTGCTCTAGGTCAGTTTGTTGTTTTTTTCTTTCATTTTATCCTGTTTGTGTTGAGCGATTTTTATCGACAAAGTTGAAAAACTGGGAAGGTTTTTTTTTTGGGGATGAAAATTTTCCCGATCCCGGGGATAAAATTTAAAGGTTTAAAACTTTTGATAAACTATTTAAAATCGGCCTTTTTTGGGCTTCCTGTTTAATTTTTGGGGGCCAAACAATTTGATTAAAGAATTTGAGCAAAGGGGGAGATGTTTTTTTTGAGTCATGACTGGGATTGGGGTTGGTTGCGGGGTTTTGGGTGGAAAATTTACATGACCTCGTTTTACATAGAACAGCCCCTTTTTCCCGGTTTTAGCCTCAGTTTTCTCTCGCATTCCCTTAGGGATAGGACCTTGCGCTCTGCCTGTGGCCCAAAAAAGCCCCAGCGAAATTAGATTTTTTGCCAGGAAAACCTCTTTCTTTTTAGCTGTGTTCCCTTTCCCCCAAATTTTTTTTAGGTTAAAAGGTTTTTAAGATTTTATGAAATTAGCTAGAGAATTTTACAAGCAGCATCTACGCTGTAAAATTCACCCGGTCGGTCCGGGAGCGCGCAAAGGCGGTGGGGGGGGGGAGCCCGCGGCGCGAACACCGACAAGTTCTATCTATAACGAACACTGGATAATAGTTCACCAAGACTTAGTGTAGACATTGTAGTGAAATATCTTTATTATTAAACAGTTTGTATTGAAATATTTCCTCGGATTATTGGGCAAGCCTGAACTTAATATTCATATTGGATACACATCATTTCTAGTAACTGACAGGCTCTTTGTTAGCTGAAAAACTGCCACTCTTCACTTTTTATTGTTGATACCAGTAGTACATTTCAAGATTAGGGTGTTTCTATTTTCACAATTTTACACATTTAACTGTGTCTGTTGATATATCCAACCCTTGCAGTTAAATATACAATCCAGCCATTTTTGTAGTCAGCCACAGGTTGTTTGTTGCCAAAAAAATACCGTGTATCATAATCGCAAAACATCTACAGTTACGTGTGTTGTTTGATATCTTTTCGCGCTACCCAGCATTGTTTCTATTGACGCCAGCATCCACGTAAATCTTTTAAACTACAGCAAATTCTATATTCACCACAGTGTGAATGAAAGGTGCAAAAAATCGCGTTTATTTTACGCCGCAAAACATAAATCAGTTACGTTGTTTTTTGACTTTTGCGCACCCAGCATTGTTCATAGAAGCCAGACATTACGTTACAATCTTTATACAGCAATTCTAATAGATTCACCACAGGTGAATTGAAAGGTGGCAAAAAGGAATACCGTTTATTATGTACTCAAAACAATAACAGTTAAGTAGTTTTTTTGAACTTCTTTGCGCACCACAGCATTGTTATTGAGCAGCATCTACGTGTGTAAATCTCTTAAAAAGCAATTTCTATATTCTCCACAGGTAATTGCAAGGTGCAATAAATCCGTTTATTCATATCATAAACATAACTGTTACGTTGTTTTTTTACTTTTGCGCACTCGAGCATGTTTATTGACGCAGCATTACGTAAATCTTAAAACAGGATAAATTGTCTATATTCACCACAGTCGTGAATTGAAGGTGCAAAAAATACCGTTTATTATTTCAAAACAGTAACAGTTACGTGTTTTGTTTCTTTGCTAGACACCCAGCATTGTTCACATTGGCTTGCATCTACGGTAAAATATCTTAATATAGCAATTTATTTTACCACAGATGAATGAAGTGTGCAAAAAATACACGTTGTTTATACCCAAACTACATATACAGTTACGTGTTTTTTGACTTTTGCGCACCAAGCAATTTGTTTCATTGACGGCAGCATCTACGTAAATCTGTAAAACTGCAATTCTATATTCACCACAGGTCAATTGTAAGGTGGAAAATATAACGTTTATTATATAATAAAATAAACAGTTACAGTGTTTTTCTTGGATCTTTTGCGCACCTAGGCATATGTTCATTGACGCATGCTCATTACGTATATCTTAAAATCACTCAGCAATTCTATATTCATCAAACAGGTGAATTGAAAGGTGCAAAAAAAATCATCGTTTATTTATGCTAACCAAAACAAAACAGTTACGTGACTTTTTTGACCTTTTGCGCACCAGCGTTGTTCTATGACGCTGCATCTACAGTAAATCTTATATCATGCTATTCTATATTCACCAAGGTGAATTGAAAGGTGCAAAAAAAATACGTTTATTATACCATCAAAACTTATAACAGTTACGTGTTTTTTGACTTGTTGCGCACCCAGCATTGTTCATTGACGCAGTCCTACGTAAATCTTAAAAACAGCAATTCTATATTCACTCCAAAGGTGAATTGAAAGGTGCAAAAAATACCGTTCTATTATATCAAACATAACAGTTACGTGTTTTTTGGGGAACCACTTTTGCACACCAGTCAGCATTGTTCATTGACGCAGACATCTACGTAAATCTTAAAACTGCAATTCCTATTATTAAATAACAGGTGATTGATAAGGCTGCAAAAGAAAAATCAATAATGTTTTATTTCTACCAAAAATAACCAGTTACGTGTTTTTTGACTTTTGCGCACCCAGCATTGTTTAATTGACCGCAGCATCTACGTAATTTCATTAATACAGCAATTATATATTATACACTGGTGAATTGAAAGGTGCAAAAATTTCGTATTATTAGTCCGCAAAATACATAACAGTCTACGTGTTTTTTTGACTTTTGCGCACCTCAGCTTTGTTCGATTGTACGCAGCATCTACGGCTAAATCTTAATAACAGCAATTCTATATTTACCTCACAGGTGAATTGAAAGGTGCATAAATATAACGTTTATTATATCAAAAATAACTAGTTACGTGTTTTTTGACTTTTGCGCACACCAGAATTGTTCATTGAGCACAAGCATTACGTTAAGTTTAAAACAGCAATTTCTATATTCTCACAGGGAAATGAAAGGTGCCAAAATAATACCTTTTATTATATCACCAAAACATAAACAGTTAGATTGGTTTTTTGGGACGTTTTGCCCAGTCCATATTTGTGATAGACACCTTGCAGTTAAATTTGAATCCAGCAATTTTGTTTTGATATAGAGGGATTGAGATTAGCTGTGATTTGCCGTCTTTCTAATAAGAGACTTTCCATAATATTCCTTACCTTCTCAATTTTTATATTTGAATATAAAATGGCGCGAAATGCAGGGTGGGTACGCGAGCAAGGAGGGGGGTAGCACATGGAGGTAGTGGTTCGAGAGAGGTGCTCCTCTCAGTGTGGCGGACACACGACATGCAGCGGATGTCAGTTGCAGAAAACGTCAGGCCCCTGTCATCGCATGGGTCAGGGCCTGTGAATATAATGTAACGAACATCGTCGCCAATCTGTTCTTCAGTGGTTAATGCAACCTGCATCTGCAGAGTCTTACCTACCTCGTCCTCGCAGTCACGGGCCACACACATGTCGTCATCAGCATCATCAGCATCGTCCTACATGAAGCAGCCCTAAAGTCAACTCGTTCTGTACCCACCATGTGAAATAATCATTGTTCTTGAAGACCTCCTTTGATGACAAATGCGGTTGGGTCAGAAGGCATGTTAAAGATCAAGAGATGATTTAGTCTGCTCTGACGCCCCAGTTACTGATGCCCATTCAGAGGAGGTGAATGGAAGCAGGGGGCTTATTCAATCGGCACATCCCGGGAGCGGATCGGCTCATGGCTTGCAGTGCCACTGGCGCTGTTGCCCGCAGCTTCTGGATGTGCTGAATAGTCAGGACGACAAGTACCTTTGTTGATGATATGATGATGACGAGTCATTGCGGATGATCTATCCTGGTTCTTTTCCGCAGATTTTGCTTTGGCGAGCGCTTCATGTCATGTGGTACGAGGAGATAGACTACGATAGGAGGTAGTGTCAATTACCGGTCACTCGCCACAATATAAGGGAGGAGGGCTTGGGTAGCAGAAGTCCGCGTGAATGATTCCGCCAGCCACGGGTTCAGCGCAACCCCGCTCCTCGCTTATCGCTTTGGGATGTCAAAATGGTCCCAGGACCTCTCAAGCTGGGCCCCTTCTTGAGCCTTGCTCTCTCTGATTCACCAGCGATGTATAAGCTGACCCTTTGTTGGGGGGCAAATAACGCATACAGTAAGGGCAAACGCAAGAAACTTATATAGTGGTTAACCACACCAACATGACTAGTCACATGCAGCGAATGCACTGAGTTGTAATGGTAGTCCCGTGAACACTTGGCAATAAAAGGGCCAACAGACCGACGCGGGCCTCCAACCACTACTCACACCACCTCTGTCTCCGCCATCCTCCTCTTAGCCACACACCAAGCGTCCTCAGCTGCCATGTTCTGAGTCTGCATAGGGATGAGCCTGTCCGCTTCTGCCTCCCACCAGTCGCACCTCGGAGTTCAACACCGAAGCACACCACCAGAGACCCATCCTACCTCTTCTCCTATCCACCAGTTGACGACTGCCAGCGGTTACATGCGGCAGCACTATAGTCCAGATTCTGTCTTCCAGGTTTAGGAGCAGAAGATATATAAAACACTTTAACCCAAACCATCCCAAAGCACAACTCCAAAAGCCTGAATGATCGGCATGCTGGTTTTGGCCTTTGGGAAATGTCTAGCCTTTCCGTGCTTAGTGGACGCGCAGATGGGTTCCGCCAGTCATGGCCTGTCCTGCCCCCGAATACCTGATGCCGAAGCAGGGCATTTCTTACTGCAAGAAAAGCCGTCCTTGCCTGGCCAGGCCAGTGTCATCTCTAAAATTTCAAAGCGCGTGTGTCTGCATCTGTGGTCCGAGGAAAAAAGTGCATATCTCCATCCGACCACATCGGACTAGTAAGCTCACGGCCAAGGCCGCTATATCTCTGTGACGCTCACTGGGTGAACGCTGGCGTGGACTGTCTTCTGGGGGTGACGGTTGGCTCTTAGGCTCGGCGCACGCTTCTCTTCAAAACCGCCTGGATGGCTTTCAGGGTTATTTTCCCCAAGCGTCTTCTAGTGGGCATTCATCGTGCCCAGAAGAGACCACCTGGCCCGCGGGGGGGGTGGTCTAGTCGATGTTAGGGGGAGCATTTGCCGGGTTGGGTTAGAATTTAATCTGCTTGGAGACCCGTCCACACACTTGGGTCTGAGAGCTGTCGTGGACGATCTGCCGCAACGAGACGAGAGCTGGCTGGGTGACAAGAACCTTTGTGCAAGGCAAGGTGCGTGTGCGATAACGGGCGAAATCTGCTTGCGCCCTTAAGAATCGGAAGGCTGGGGAGCACCATCCACTTGCCTGGACACATGTCATGAACTTGTCGTCCAGAAAATTTCTAAAGAAGCTACCCGGGTCTGGACCTTCTGCTGAGAGAGGCTCGAGGTCTGAGATCGCACTTCCGCCGTTCGCACCCTGGCTTCGTCCCACGCCCTGGACTGCCGTCTGCAGCGGCAGCTCGCGACTCAAGTCAACGTCTCTTTTTGACGGGGAGGCAAAACACCGCTGGAATATTCCACCACCTCACATGCTCAGCGATGTGGCAGCCAAGGCGCTCAATGCCATTACGCAGTACGAAGGGACACTAGGCTGACAAAAGAGCGGTTGTCGGGACCTCGCGTGGGTGGTTGAAACCCAACGAGAGTGGATGCAGGTGAAAGAGCTCTGACATCCTTGCAGTTTTGAAGAAGCCACCTAAAATGGTAGTGCGGACTATGCCCTTATCTGCATGAGCATTGTGGTGATCTTGTTCTGGACGATCGTTGGACACTCTGAAACAAACAGGTCCGCCAGCGACGGTAGGAGGAGACGGACACAGATGCGGAACGGAGCCTTCTTCCGTCATAATTCACAAGGCCCGACAGGTTTTCACTAATTTATCGGTCTTCATTAAGACAGTGGTTCGGGGTCCTAGAGCTAGTGCTATAAGGTGTCCGCATCAGCTCTCAGGAGTGCATCAATCTCAGGCAAGTCAGGCTGTGTTGAAGGCTGTGCCGGAGGGCAGCGGAGGAGGTGAGAGGAGGAGGTATTCCTAGACACCTCGATGGTTACCGACGTCCTGCTTGGAAAGAGGTTGGCCTGCGAATTTGAGGGGAGGAGGAGATGAGGAAGATCAGTTTGCTAAGTGCCACCGTCGACCCTGACGGCTTGGGAAATCAGTAGGCTCAATCTTCTCATATGAGTGCTTGGATAGCTCTATTTCCTCCAATCATGATCCTCGCATTAAGGCCATCAAAAAATGAACAACTAGTTACAGGGTGGCCACCCATCCTGGATCCCCAGGGGGTACAAAAACTCCAAAACTCGAGCACTTTCCTTCCAATCCACTCAAAATATGAGAGTAAATGAGGAAATGGAGGACCATTGCTTATTGCATCAGATCTGGAGAAATCTGTTGCATCTGCTTCACGTTCCCCAAATGTCTAGGTGGAACAACTCAGACGACGTGGACAGCAGAAGAGTGCCAAGTAGGCATGAGCGGAGCCAGCAAGCAAGGTGGCGGAAAGCCTATATGGGTGACCCTGGCAATCTTTGGTTTACCACCTCACACAACGCATGCAAATGCAGGGCACACATCCAACACAAAAGAGATCAGTCTTAAGATCATGGTGCTCAAGCATATCTGCGTCTACAACACCGATGTTTTTGCATTTGTGGTTCCGGACCCAACTAGGATTTCTGGGTATCCATAATGGGAATTCGAATGGCCAGAGCTGGCTCGTCACGCCTCTAGAGGTGATGTCCTGCTCCAGCAGCCAGCTGTCATTCTGTAGCGGACCTTCAAGCACTGCTGGAGGAGGTCATTACCGCAGACAAACACGCATCCGGCTTTCCAAGATAATGTTGGATCGTTTTTGACTGTATCAAGCTCGTGTCAATCAGGCAAGGATCTCTGCATGATGTTGTGGCCCCAATTGCCGAGGCGTGTAACCGATTATTTGTCGGTCTACTACACATTCCTTTTCAACAGAAATGGTCCTCTTGAAAACCTTGTAATTTTTAAAATGTATCATTTCTTACTGCAAATTTTTATTCTCTTTTCTTTTTATTCTCTTTTTGCTTGTGAGGGAGGACTGTAAAGACAGCAAGGTTTCATGACAACATCCGTATTCTATTACTCACTGTATCTTAAGAATAGTTTTTCGCATTGTCTAATGGTTATTGAGGTCATGTTTGTGTTGAGATACAGTATATTATTGTCCTTTGGAACAGACTGTGGCTTCTAATGTGGTCATTTCCACCCTCCCTCCCCACCCACCCCCCGCCACCCCCCCCCCCCCCCCCCCCCCCCCTCCCCCCCCCCCCCCCCCCCCCACTCCCCCCCCCCCCCCCCCACCCCCCCCCACACCCCCCCCCCCCCCCCACCCCTCAGCTCACAATTTTTAATAGTGGCTGAGAAGTCATATTTATCAATTCGTTTGGGAGTATGTTGTAGCTGTTGAGATACAGCACTCTCAAGTCATGGGTCCTTTGGGAACTGATATGTGGTTCTAAGTGGCATTTTCTCCCTCACAATTTTTAACAGTGGCTGAGAAGTCACTTTTTATAATTTTTTGGGTCATGCTGCTTTGAAATGCCAGCAATACTACAGTACTATTATAAAAAAATGGTTGTTTTCTAAACAGAAATTTGTTTTCAACAATTGACCGGCACTTTTTCCGGCACTTTGTTATCTGGGGTGTTCAGACAGGTTTTATGGTCTTACTGTGCCCAGGACAGGACCAGTATAATGTCACGTCTCAACTAAATTGTTGGTGAAAGACTCTTTTTCTGGCACTTTTTATAAATGTGGGTCGGAACAGGTTTAATGGTCTTTCTGCGGTACAGGACAGATATAGTTAGTGTTCCAGTTCAACTAAAATGGTGGTTCGAAAGACTCTTTTTTGACCCGGCCACTTTTTTAAATCTGGGGGTTCATGCAGGTTTGGGCTCAGGCTGCGTTCCAGGGACAAGGGATATTCCTATGTCTCAGTTCAAGTAACATGATGGTTCAAATCTTACTTGCCTTCTGGCACTTTTTAATTTGTGGGTGATCGCAGGTTTAAGGGTCATGCTGTGGTACAAGACCAGGGGATTTAGTGAATGGTCGGTGACTTTTTTCTGGGGTGACTTTTATAACCTAAAGTGTGTTGCCTAAGATGTTGCACGTATCCATATGACTGTTGTGGATGTTAATTTCTGCTCTCCGCCTTGTTTGGGTGTAATAATGAAGGTGTTGTTTGCTCTCCCTCATAGACTCTTAATGGTAATCGCTCATAATCGATGCTACTATCGAATAAACCATTATCGATAGCGGCCGACTATCGACTATCGCTCGATCTCGATAGCCAACGCAATCGCTCAACACTAATCCTGACTAGTGTTGAGCAAACATTTGGAAAAAGGTTAGTTTGAGCCGAATTTTTCGTATTTTCTGAACCCGAGCCAAACCAAATTTTATGATACAAGTTCGGTAAAATTCAAATTCGGGACACGCGTTCTGCAACATTTTCAGCTGTTTCCTTCAGTTTTAATGGCCAGCCAATCAGTGCAGAGCACATAGGGGGGTCAAAAATGTCACCACTGAGGGTGTAGTGATTCATTGGATGCCTAAAATTCACGGGACCGTCCTTTTGTTGTGTGTCACTGTATTTCCTGTTGATACCATTTTGATTCTTACTCTCTGTACTGAACACTCATGCTGCCTCTGGGTGTATTTTTGCTGCAGGAGAAATCACCATTTTCTTAGCAATTTTAACAGGAAAAAAGCTGCTAGTTTGATTTGTCGGGGGAGAGGACTGCTAGCTTAGGGAATCATACACATCAAGGTTAGCGGTTTTGTAATTTGTATTGCTCTTTGTATTGTGCATAGTTTTGTATACGCTGGGGCGCATCCATCTTTTATTCAGAGTGCCCAAAAAGTTTCATTTCTCCTGTTTTGGGGGTCCAGCACTGCAGAAGACACCATCCAGCAAATTGCCATAGAAAGTAATGCAAGTGTACAGTGTTGCCTTCAGGGTTTCTATCCATGAGACAGCATTAACAGAATTCCCCTAGAAGAAATCTCAAACTGATAAACCTAATTAACTTTTGAATAGGTAGAAGAAACATGGTGAATAACTGCCTGCCATGGGCGGTGCTATCCTTTGGGTTGGGTGGAGTAACACTGCTCATGAATAAGATTTGAGGGTGTAATTGCTTCTAAAACTACAGCATTTACAGAATAAGGAACACTCAGCGCTGGAAACATGCATGTCTTGTCACTAGCTTGTGCTGTCCCAGCAAGGGAGGGCAATAATCTAATGTGACAGGTTTTTCTTTAAGAACACTTGTGATTTGCGGTCTTTTGGAGTACTGTTTTCTTCTATAAGAGACTGTGAAAATCTTGACCTTTTTAATATTTTTATATTTTGAAATGGAGCGAATAGGTTGTAAGGGGAAAGGAGGGGTGAGGACCGGAGCTAGATGTATAGAAAGGGAAACTCCCTTCCAGTGTTTGGCAACCACAAGCGAGGGCCATCAGGCCTGTCATGCTTGGTCGTTTTCCCTGTGTGTCTCTTTTCTGAAGGGGGGGCCCCCAATCTGTTTTCGTGGTTAACCAACCTTACTCCAGCGGTTTTACCTCCTTTTCCCTCAGTCACGGCACAAAATCGTCTCATCATATCAGTCAAAAACCCGAAGCAAACAGGGGCCCAAAATTCCCCCCCAATAAAAGACCGCATAGTTAATCCATATTTGAAGGTTTTTGATGACACAATGGGGTGGGTCAGAGGCATTTCAAAAGTTTTAAGACCCCCAAAGAGGAGATTTTTTTGCTGTGACACCAAAATCACTGATGCCCTTGGAGGGCAGAGAAGTGGTCCCTTTCCTTTCCATGGACCGGCATCTTTAAGGTTGAAAAAAACAAAACAAGAGGCAAAAGGCATGGAACCGGTATAGGTTCCCCAGGCCCTTCCGTAAACATGGGTTGTGCCTTTGTCAATACATGGTATCTACAAGAGGGCGACATTGTTACTTAGGGTGGGGGACACCATACAAAAAGACATGCCACAAAAATGCTATTATGGCAAGACGGGAGGCAAAAATTTTTCATGATGCTGTGGGTATAATTTGTAAACAAGCAGATAAGGGTAAACCCTTGCCCAAAAAATCATGTCGTGTGGAGCCATTTGCCAACTAAGAGAGAGTAGTTTCCCCCCAGTGCGCCAAGGAAATGAGAGGAAGAAAAGGAAAGAAAGGGGAAAAAGGGCACTAGGGGGAAATGGAGTGCCCCAGCCGGCTAAACCAAGGAACCCCACTTCGTCCGTACTCAGGAAAGGAACGGCTCCCTTTAGCCCATTCCCAGTTTTTGGCTAATGTCACAATATCCTTTGCAAATATTCACTTTGTTTAAGCATAAGGATGTGATGGTGCTATGTAAGGCTTTTTCGAATTTTATATGGAGGGACAAATGCTCTCGTATAGGCAGAAATTTCTCAAGCGCTACCTGGGTCTTGACTGTCTCCTGAGGAAGGCTCAAGGTCTTAGCTTAAACTTCCGGTGTTCGCACCCTGCTTCGGCCCGGCAGCCAGCATTATCTCAGAACGCACCTTCAGCACAGCTGGCGGGGTGATAACTGACAAACGTATCCATCTTTCCCCTGGAAATGTGGATCGTTTGACACTTATCAAAATGAATCGAGCGTGGATCTCTGATGATTTTGTTGCCCTGGTTGCCTATTAATTAGTGACAGGAGTACTGCCCGTTCTGCCTTATCGGCACCATAGGCGGTAGCATCTAGTTAGATTAGTTGGGGGGTGTATGGGAATCATTGACAACAAGAGTAAGGGTTTTTTATATTGCTGGCTGCATCTTTGCCATCTTTATTTTGAGTGCCCAAAAGTTCACTTCTGCTATTCTGGGGGTACAGCTATTGCAGAAAACAGCATTAGCAAATCCGCTATACAAACTAATTGCTTTCACATATTGGTTGCTTGCTGCAATTTTTATTGAGTGTCCAAAAGGTCATTTTTGCAGGTTTTTAGGGTCATGCTGCAGTAAAAGACATCGATAGTCAATATCCTATTCCCGAAAATCTTGTTTCAAATACTCATTTGTTCTTGAACATTTTATTGAATGTCCAAAAGGTCATTTTTGCTGGTTTTGGGGCCATGCTACTGTTGAAGACACCGTTAGTAAATGTCCTATAGAAATAAATATATTTCTCTCTCTACTAAACAGTTGTACTTTGGTTTCATCTGACCATATAACATTCTCCCAGTACTCTTCCAAATGCTCTTAAGCAAACTTTAGATGGGCCCGGACATGTATTGGCTTAAGTAGGGACACATTTGGCACTGCAGCATCTGAGTCCCTGGCGGTGTAGTGTATTACTGATGGTAGCCTTTGTTGCGTTGGTCCCAGCTCACTGCAGGTCATTCACTAGGTGCCCTCGTGTGGTTCTGGGATTTTTGCTCACCGTTCTTGAGATCCCCAGATGGAGGGAGATTATCAGTGGTCTTGTATGTCTTCCATTATCTAATTATTGCTCCCACAGTTGATTCAGTCTTCCCAGCCTTGTGCAGGGCTACAGTTTTGTTTCTGGTGTCCTTCAACAGCTCTTTGGTCTTCACCATAGTGGAGTTTGGAGTGTGACTGTTTGAGGTTGAGGCACATGGTAATGAGGCACATGGTAATGGGGCAGGAGCCCCATTTCACTTTTTGAACCAAGGCCCAAGAAGTTCAAGTTACATCTCTGCTTGCAAGCTTTGTACATGTGATATACGTGGTGGCAGCAAGAACATCCCAACGGGGAAGATGGCAAGAGTGTAGTTATAGGGGGTGCAGTGGTAGCAGCCACTATGGGGCCCTGCATCTTGAGGAGGCCCAAAAGCCCCTTTGACACATAAGAAGACACTGGTATTGGAAATGACACATGGTAACTGGCAGGGGTCTCACTAGGGCAGTACTCCTGTCAGGGGCCCTGATCAAAAAGGGGCCCAGTGATATGTTAAAAGATAGGAACCAGTAATAAGTGGGGGGCCCATTTGAATTAGATGCATTTAGACCTAAAATGGTTAACAGATGACTGACGGCAGCCCTGGCTACCACTGCAACCCCTATAACTATGGCATTGCCAGCTGAACCTCCATGTTCCCCTTTGGGATGTTCTTGCTGCCACCACATATATGACATTTCTTGGGCCCTGGTGAAAAAAGTGATAGGAGGCTTCTGCCAGTTACAATGTGTCATTTCCAATAGCGGGGTATTCTTACGGGTCAAAGGGACCCCGCAGCAGCTGCTACCGCTGTACCTCATATAGCTACGCAATCCTCATCTTTTCAGTTAACCATAGAAAGGAATTAAGTATTTTAGCCTGTGAATTCTTTTCTGTGACTCTTAGAGCTAAATTGTCTTCACTAAGTTGTTCCACGTATCCATTTTACTCTTATGGAAGGTCATTGCGGCTTCTCCTTACCTGTGTTAGTATAAAAATTAACCTGAACATCATCTCCTATTGACTTTAATGGGGTTCGGCATTTTGTTCGCCGTTCGGCTCAGCGTTCAGCCCGAATTTTTCAAAATTCGGGGTTCAGCCAAAACTTGAATCTTTTACAGCTCGCTCATCCCTAATCCTGACCACTGGTTGCTGTTATGTTATCTTCACTTACTGTCATCCTGGTTCCAATTACATGCACTGCTGTTACCTGCTGCTACGCCAGTCTGCTACCTGCCTGGGACACTGCTACTGATCTCTGGTTGCACCTGACTGAGATCCTTCACATTTGTCCATTCCCGCAGTTCTATGTCCAGCATTTCGGCTGTCATCACGAGTGGCCACATCACGGGTAGGGACCTGGGAGTCCCCCGCAGAAAAGTCCGGTGGGCTCAGGTGAATACTAGGAGCTCCTTAGACACTGCTCCCTGGCGTGGTCTGCACCATCTGTTGTGGTGACTAAGAGGATCCAACTCCTGTTGCAATCAAATTAAAAGAAAAAAAGCACAAAAGCTGCATTATAGTCCTGTTCATTGCTTCATTTTGATCTACAGAAAATGACAACCTAATTTTCACCCCCCAAAAAACAGGAAAAGGAAGCAAAAAAAAAAAAAATTTCCTAAAAATACTATGTATAAACTACCCTCAGCCTGGATTCACATGGATCTGACTGAGGTCTAATTTTTGCAGGGCAGAAGTATAGTTTTTATTGGTCTCCATTGTTCACATTTTTGTTCACATCAGGCTTCCTCCACCGAACTTGACAGTTCCTTCAATTTCTCGATCTGTTAGCCCCCTTTTCCTTTGATTCTTCCAGACCCATTTGCACCCATCAGAGCCCAGTCTATTGACTTTCATCTCATCACTTCAAATTATCCATTTCCATACTTCTACTGCCTACGTTTTATAGTTTTTTGTAAACTCGAGCCAATGCTTCTTATGACGAGATTGCAGTTGAGGCTTCTCCAACCTTTTTTGGGCCACCATTCCAGACCTGTGTAATGCGTGTCACATTGATGTCTTTGATCTCACTCTTATGAAGCATACAAGCCACCTCCACTGCCATGTCTGTTGCGTTGGAACTGATAGACCTTGTGATGAGCCGACTTGTTGCCTGGATGTCCACCTCTTGACCTTGGAATGAATGAATGGACTTCATTTCATATTCTTCCAGCTGTCATGGACTCGCTTGATGCAGTTTGACAATTTTCTTGTCCCAGAGAGACGCTATTTGTGAGCTGGAAGATGTGGTTTCTCTTTTCTTGGGAAAACTTCTTCATGGCTGCTCCCCGATTCAAACCAGTGAGCTTTTGCATGAGAATAAACCTAATAATACACTGAGCTATTATGAACTGTGAGAACAGGCTGTAATTTGTAGTATACAAGAAGAAAAGATTGTTCCACCTCCGGGTGCAAAACAGTAACAATGCAGTTACATGACAAGAATCTCCATAACTAAGCATATGCTAAATAGTTACAAGTCAAATTGATACATCAGACAACCAAGATGATTGTTTATAAAATGATGGTAGTCTCACATTCAAAGCTGTAGTGGATGGTGAGATATGGAACCTAAAATTCAAAACCTCAAAACATTGTTACCCTTTGGCTTGACGCTGTATAAAATTAAATAAGAGAAAATTATAAAACCAATACAGCATCTATGATAAATCCCGTTCTCAATCAGGTATTTACAGTGTTAGTGTAGTAACACAGTACAGCAGACTACAAATACAATAAAAACTGTTAAAATATGATCTCACTGAATAAACAGTATAGTAGTGATGTTGCCTGGTACACTTCAAGTCCCAGCAAGACCTCGGGTGTCGGCTACTGCCATATGTAGAATACAGGCTAAAAGAAGGAAAATAACATTTCAAAAGTGATAAACATCTGATTAAAATTTGTTTAATTGAATTTAGTAAAAACTAAATATCAAAAAATTTGTTTATAAACCATGCAAAATCTTGACCTACAGACCCACTGACCTACATTTGGATGAACGAAAATGTAATTACACTCTAAGGCCTCGTTCACACGGCTTATTCTGCCGCGTATTGGCACCGTACTGCGCGCCGGATTTGCGCTTCAGTACAGCGCCAATCCGCGGCAGCAATTACGGTAATCCACTGCTCTCATTGAGAACAGTGGAATCCGTCGCTCCTTCCCCGCTCGGCGAATCCGCCGCGGGGGGAGAAAGTGACATGCACATTATTTACGGCGCGGACGCGCCGTAAACAATGCATTGTCTATGGGGCCGGGGAGCGGCGCCCCCGCCGCGCTCCGGCCCCCCCCACGTCCCGCCCCTTATTCACGGCGGATTTGTGCGCTTAATACGGCGCACAAATCTGTCGGGAATAAGCCGTGTGAACACGGCCTAAAAGTATAAAAAATATGTATTTAATTAGACAAGAAGAAAAATATTCAATTCTGAACAAAATTGTGTAATTACCATAATTATTTTTTATTAGAAACCCAACTCAATGAACTGCATGGCTGTCTGTAGAGAAGAGTAGAAGAATATATTAGAATACAAATGTGACTGTTCTTAGCTATGATAGACACTAAGGAGGACATTTTTTACCCTTTTTTTGGTGAACAATACACCTAACTGAGCCAGCTACGATGTCTAATGCATGTGTTAGGCGCATTGTGCATAAGACTCGACACTTTCTAATGCGCCTAACATGAAGGGGCGTTCTAGGGCGTTCTGGGGATGTTATGGAGGTGTGTCGCACCACATTTGTAATCTTAGACACATCTATGAATGTAGTTCGGCAAAACTAGGCGCATTACTGCTTCGACAGGCAGACCTATATTAATGTGGCCTGCCTGAGCCTGAGGAGTTGAAGTGAAGCTAGATTTGTTGTAATGGGCAAAAATGTGCAATAATTCTCAACTTACAACAGTGCAATAATAAAAAGTAATTTATTTTAATTATCAAACTGTATAAAATTTAATTATTTACATTTCATGAAAAATATGATCATGTAAATTAATATAAAATATGTAATATCCTAAAAATATAACAATATCTCCTATAAAATGTATTTAAAATAAATAGAATAAAAAAATAATTAAAAACCCAGTGATTATGTTGTTCAGATTTTATAATTAAAATTTTTACTACATTAAATTTTAAATGTATTTTTGCTGCTCTCACCCTTTATTCTGCATACAGCAAGAGCCAGCACACCACAGTATTGCTGGAACCTGTGGTCCTCCAAGCAGGATCAGTACATAATTTCTATTCACTGACATGCTATTCTAATGACTTCTCTTATTTCCAGCCTATCTATAGCCTTCATACATGTTAGGCACATTACTTATGTGCCTAAGTTCCATAATGCACCTAACACATAGGCGAGGCGTCGAACTTTACACACCATTTATGAACGCACAAAAACCACTTTCATACATCAGGCGCATTATACACTGAAAATGAGACTCGACTATTCACTTTGATGCACCTCCCTTCATACATGTCGCCCTAAAAGCTATTTATTTCCTGAAACATTCTAACTACAAATTGAGATTGACAGTTCTATAGGAGGGATAGCATTGTGAGGTAGTAGAAAGAGAAAGTAATATCGCTACCATACTATTTATTCACTGAGATAATATTTTAACTGCTTTGATTTTATTTCCACCCTGCTGTGATGTGTTTGTAATCACTGATAATATAATGATAACTCTGTAACTACCTGACTGAGAACGGGATTTGTTTTAGATACTGTATTGGTTTTATAATTTTATCTTATATAATTTTATATTATTTTTAGATTATGTCATTTGATATGACATAAACGTATCTAGTTTTATAATTATTATAACTAAGTTTATATAACTTTAGTGTGGTTATCTGTTTTGCTAGAATATACTGTACACAAGGAAACAGATTTAAAAGCTCAGCGTTCCTCATAACAAATTATTGCGTTTCAAGAGTAGCAGTGACATTGACCTTGAGCCCACATCCTGCTGAATTTATGTTCTTGGAAAGGGATAGTAGAAATAATACTTTGTTTGAAAGCAGGTTTTTAGTTCTAACTAATGGTATAGATGATTGAGCAACAAGGCAGATAATGATTTGTAAAAATGTTATAATATTGATACACTAACCTGTATTCTATAACTTTTTCTTTCATAGAGTTTTCTACTACATGTAATCCCTCAAGTAGACAGATATTGTTGCTTAAAAATGGCCATCCATGCATAAGTGCATTATGCAACAAATGTGACTCTTGTGAATGTATCCTCATTAATCTGTGTAGTACAAATGCCTCAATGATCAATAAATTTTGTTTGGGCTTTCAACGTAACAATATGTGCTTCAAATTGAGGATCCACTAGAAAAATCTGTCTTATAGACTGTTCTTTATGCTTCGTCTCCTACATAAACTACTTCATTTATTCATTTCATTCACACAAACGGCCCTCCATGCCCACATCTCATATACCCAGAGTAGTCCCCATGGTTCTCCCTCCGACATAAACTGCTCTCCATGCCCACTTCTAACACATAGACTTATCCAATTATCTATGTGACAAAGACAACTTCCCTATATCATATCTCTCATACATTCTTCTCTGATGTGACCATCTGTCAATTAGAGTGGCCTTTATTCCCCCACCTGGTACACAAACTTTTTTCCATGTCCTACCATGTTCTCATCTCTCTTACAGACTGCTCCTCATATTGTGATCTCTCTCACAAACCACTCTCCATGCCTCCTTTTGTCTCACTTATTGCTCTACATGGCCTCTTTCTCTTACAGATTGATCTCTATGTCCCATCTTTAAGACGCCACACAGTCCAGCACTCCCATACAGAATATTCATTTTGCTCCATCTCACAAACTTTTCCACCTTCACATAGTCTCTATTTCTGCTTTAATTACATTACCTTTCAGTCTCACAGTAACAGACAACTGAACACTAATGGTTCAACTTTCTGTTTTCTGCACTGATCATAGAGATCAGAACAGTGAGGAGCTAGAGAAAACTGAACAGTTGAAATTGAACAACCAACCACACAGTTCTTTCAATAATCGGCAGACAGCTTCAAACAGAGGGCATAGAGATTGAAAGAAAAAGACTTTCTCTGAACAGTATGAGAGCTTGAAAGCTGTTTAGCTGTTCTGCCTTGCACCTTAGAGAGAACCAAGTTGGAAGGCTTAAAGGGGTTTTGCCATGAAGTGAGTTCCTTACCTAACATGCTAATACTCTCCTCTTGAGGCTTGAAAAAAGGGGCGTTGTGTATCAGTGTTTAAAAAAAAAAGTACCTCCTCTGTGATGTCATCGCTCCACCTCCCAGGCACGCTCCTGATATTCAGTCTATGTAGTTGAGTAAACATTGTTTTGCTAACCCACAGGAGATAACTGTATTATGCACAGGAGAGAAGATAAGCTCTGAGCAGGCAGATTTCTTTCATTTGTTCACAAACTGATGCAGGGGGGAAGGAGGGCTGAGCAGGGAGCGTGTTCATGTTTACTCAGATAATTACATTGCAACCAGTGGATTATCTATGCAAAAGACACAGGATCTTTTCTCCCCAGTCCCTTCAAAGCTGGTTCATGTTCCCTGCCATCAAATAAAAAGTGCAAACAACGCAAGGGCGGCCAGATCAGCTCCTGTCAGCTCCTGGTCGTGTCTAATGTAAACTGTCAGGAAACTAAGAGCTTGTAAGGAAGACTGTAGATCTCACAGGCTTCACCTTTTTAATTACATATATTTAGAAAAGTGATTAAATACCCATTTTGGAGGATCCCACATCAACATTAGATCGTGGCAAAACCCCTTTAAGGGCCCCTGGATGTGTGACCAGTTTACTTACCGTAACCTCAACCATTGTAGGGGTATCGGTTACAGCAGTCATAAAGGGTCAAAATGTACAACACAATACCAGTAGCTCAGCCTTTCTCTTTGATTTATATGCTTGCTTAAAGGGCACATGTACATTATGAATTTCAGTTGTGCTGTCCTGCTACGTCACAATTAGAGATGGGCGAATTTCTAAAAAAATTCGATTTGGTGACTTCGCTAAATTTTCCGACAAAATTAGTTTCGGTCCGAATTGCTTCGGGACGAATTGTGTTAAAAAACAGCTATTTCCAGGCTGCACAGAGCCTGTAGGTTGCTGTAGAGCGTTGTGCCATGCTTAAATATGCAGAGGGGGCTTGGTTTGGTCTTCATACAATGTTGTGTTTTAGTATGACACGCATATGACTGCCGCCGCTCTTAGAATCGCTTCACTATAAAATTCCCTGGGCACTTAAGAGGGCAAAACCGACCAAAAAACTGAAGCAGGAATGTAGCCTGATAAAGTGATGGCAGCGACAGCTGGAAAAAAACAAGCTGAGGGCTCAGGTGGCAACATCAGTGATAGAGAGTGGAGGTGACGGCGGCAGCCACAGCAGCATGAGGTCAGAGAGTGGCACAATGACATTCTGGAGGTGGCAAAAACAGGAGTAGGCCACAGAGTGGCACAATAACACAGTGTGGAGGGCACGGCAGCAGCCACAGCAGCAGCATGAGGTCAGAGAGTGGCACAATGACATTCTGGAGGTGGCAAAACAGGAGTAGGCCACAGAGTAGCACAATGACAGAGTGTGGAGGTCACGGCAGCAGCAGCATTAGGTCAGAGAGTAGCACAATGACAGAGTGTGGAGGTCATGGCAGCAGCCACAGCAGCAGCATGAGGTCAGACAGTGGCACAATGACATTCTGGAGGTGGCAAAACAGTAGTAGGCCACAGAGTGGCACAATGACAGAGAGTGGAGGTAACGGCAGCAGCAGCATGAGGTCAGAGAGTGGCACAATGACACAGTGTGGAGGGCACGGCAGCAGCCACAGCAGCAGCATGAGGTCAGACAGTGGCACAATGACAGAGTGTGGAGGTGACGGCGGCAGCCACAGCAGCATGAGGTCAGAGAGTGGCACAATGACATTCTGGAGGTGGCAAAAACAGGAGTAGGCCACAGAGTGGCACAATGACAGAGTGTGGAGTTCACGGCAGCAGCCACAGCAGCAGCATGAGGTCAGGCAGTGGCACAATGACATTCTGGAGGTGGCAAAACAGTAGTAGGCCACAGAGTGGCACAATGACAGAGAGTGGAAGTGATGGCAGCAGCAGCATGAGGTCAGAGAGTGGCGCAATGACACAGTGTGGAGGGCACGGCATCAGCCACAGCAGCAGCATGAGGTCAGAGAGTGGCACAATGACAGAGTGTGGAGGTTATGGCAGCAGCCACAGCAGCAGCATGAGGTCAGACAGTGGCACAATGACACAGTGTGGAGGTCACGGCAGCAGCCACAGCAGCAGCATGAGGTCAGGCAGTGGCACAATAACATTCTGGAGGTGGCATAACAGTAGTAGGCCACAGAGTGGCACAATGACAGAGTGTGGAGGTGATGGTAGCAACAGCATGAGGTCAGACAGTGGCACAATGACAGAGTGTGGAGGTCACGGCAGCAGCCACAGCAGCAGCATGAGGTCAGGCAGTGGCACAATGACATTCTGGAGGTGGCAAAACAGTAGTAGGCCACAGAGTGGCACAATGACAGAGAGTGGAGGTGATGGCAGCAACAGCATGAGGTCAGAGAGTGGCACAATGACACAGTGTGGATGTCATGGCACCAGCAACAGCAGCAGCAGCATGAGGTCATAGAGTGGCACAATGACAGAGTGTGGAGGTGGGTGGCAATACCAGTCCCTGGTAAAGATGGTGGTAGGCAGATGGAGAAACTGTCAGCAGATGTGTGGCATCAGGCGGGTGGCGGCATCAGAATAGTGGCTGAGGCAGGTAGTTTGAACCCAGACTCATTTCTCACAGTTTGGGTGAGGCATCATGGCTGATGTAGTCTGACGCCTAAGGCATTGGTGTGTGGAAATCCTGGCCTATCCACGCCTGATTCATCTTGACAAAGGTCAGTCGTTCCACATTTCCCGTGGACAAGCGGGTTCTCCTTGGGGTAACGATGGCCCCCGCCGCACTGTATACCCGCTCTGATGCCACACTACTGGCCGGGCAGGACAGCTTCTCCAATGCAAACTCGAAAGTTGTGGCCACACATCCAGTTTGGCTGCCCAGTAGTCCAGTGGACCTTCTAACTGGGGTGGCAGAGTGCATCTGGACCGAGAGGTGATGGCAAAGAGAAAAAGCTCCCTTCTGCAGAGGTGGTGGAGCCTTGACTGGCTGCAATGGCATGCGTGCCACTGGGCGCTGCTGCTGCTGTTGCTGCGGCGGCTGGATGGACCACCACATCTGAGCCACGTTTCTACCAGGCCACCGGATGGTGACACTGAATGTGTTGACGCAGGGCCAAGGTGCCAACGTTAGCTCCCTGGCCACACTTCACTTTCTGCCCACAGATTCTACATATGCCCATATTCGGCTCCTCCGGTGTCTTACCAAAGAACTGCCCCACCGCCGAGTAGCTGAATTTACCGCCAACGCTCCGCACTGAGTAACTACTACACTGTACCGCCGCTGCCTTGCTGAGCCCCTGTGCCGCTACTTTCTTGGACCTGCGAAGTGGGTTTTCTACCCCGTGGCCGCTTGGCTCCTGACCTCACACTGCTGCTACCCTGCTGACTCACGGCCACACAACCCACTTGCTGGCTGTGCCGCTGCCTGACGCGCAAGCTGACGCTCTCTTTTCCTGACGATGATGAAGCCCTTGCTTCACCCGGCTCCCAATTGCGGTCGGCTACATCATCATCGATTTGTGTTTCATCGTCACTGCTGTCCTCATCACCGGTCTTGGTATGCAGAGGCTGACCCCTCACAACATGACCTCCCATGCCACTCTCCACATCTATACTTTGCCGCCTAATGCAAGAAGCAGGGGATATTGGCCCCATGTCTTCGCTACTAAGTAGCTTATGACTGTCCTCCTCATCCTCGCTGTATAGTGGCACTGAGCCCAGACCACATAGTAGATCACTGGCTGAGGAAACTGGATGGGACAGAGGCGGGTTGAGGACAGTTGAGGGCCGCTGACCTGCTCCCGGGCCATGCCAACTAAGGGTTGTGTCTGACGTTCCCACCAACTCTTGGCTGGGGTTGTCAGATGTCATCTGGGAGGAAGTGGATGACTTAGTCAACCAATCAGGAACCCTTGGGATGCTGGTCAGCACACGGCCGCTAGATGACAGCGGCAGTGGAGGCCTCACCGAGTGACCCCTGCTACGACGTCCCCTTGCTCAGCTGCGACCTGGGCCTGCTCCAGGAATGTTTGTGCCACTGCCACTCGCAGGTGAAAAGCCTGCCACCTCTCTGTCTGACATACTGTTTGTTCTACAATGTACAGACACTGTTTGATGAAGATATCTGTATATGATAAATACACATCGTGTATTTGACTCCAAATGAACCCACTAACAAGCTTGGGTAACCCTTGGATATAAATTGCGCTCCACAAATGGCCAGGAAAAATTTACTTGTATGTGCCGTTTAAAAACACTGTGTATTTTACTGAATATAAAAGCACAAAAAGGCTTAATTAACCTTCGGATATGAATTATGCTACAGCCAAAATTTCTTCTTTGGCGGTGAAAAGGAACGTTTATTTTAATGAATACAACTGCAGAAAAATACTTAGTTAACCCTTGGATGTAAATTGCGCAATAGAAATATGCTGCCAACAATTACCAGCTTTGTAGCATGTTAAAACGGCATGTATTTTACGGAACACAACAACAGAAAAACTTGTAATTAACCTTCGGATATGAATTATGCTACAGCCAAAATTTCTTCTTTGGTGGTGAAAAAGAACGTTTCTTTTACTAAGTACAACTGCAGAAAAATACTTAGTTAACCCGTGGATGTAAATTGTGCAAAAGAAATGTGCTGCCAACAATTAACAGCTTTGTAGCGTGTTAAAACGGCGTGTATTTTACGGAACACAACAACATAAAAACTTGTAATTAACCTTCGGATATAAGTTATGCTACAGGCAAAATTTCTTCATTGGTGGTGAAAAGGAACATTTCTTTTAGTGACCACAACAGCAGAACAACGCTTAATTAACCCCTGGATCTAAATTGCGCAAAATAAATGAGCAACCAAAAATTAAGTGGTATTTGGATCGTAAAAACGTTGTTTCTTTAACCGTATACAACAGGAACAGGCTTAGATAACCCTTGGATATTCAATGTGCTCAAGAACTGAGCAGATAGCATTAAAATATATATGCAGCTGCATTGGACACACACTGGACTTCAGTTCCAATACCCCACAAAATAAGAATTAGAACGTAAGAGAAGCAGTCTCTGAGACAAGCTGTGACACCCCCCAAAAATCGCTGTATAAAAGTGTGTTCTTTAGTATGAGATATCATAAGCAGCAGCAGCGGCGGCGACAGCACCTTCCCTACACAGTACAGTGAGAGCGGTATGAGCTGCCGGCGTCGCGCCCGGACTTATATAGTGCGGTGACGTCACAGAATCTCGCCGGTCTCTGATTGGCTTCATCTCTGCACATGTCATGTAGGCTACGCCTTTCTTCCTCTCAGACTTCTTTGCCCCATGTAACGCCATGTTCTCACAGCCATTTTATCAATCGAAAGCACGCTTCGTTCCCGCGAATCACCCCAAACTTCGACTTCGTTCAGAATTGAAGTTTTCCTGAAATTCTAAACGAATTCCACTTCGTT
This sequence comes from Phyllomedusa bahiana, assembly GCA_025379985.1. Taxonomy (NCBI): domain Eukaryota; kingdom Metazoa; phylum Chordata; class Amphibia; order Anura; family Hylidae; genus Phyllomedusa; species Phyllomedusa bahiana. The sequence continues at coordinate 29,988 of JAODAL010003527.1, forward strand.
AGAATCAATTCGCCCATCTCTAGTCACAACATATAAATTTTCTAAATAAATCAATAAACTTCAGTTATGAGAGTCCTTAAAGTGAAAAGGGAATTATTGTTTGTAGTTTGTTTATTGTGTGCATAGTAATTATAAATCTACAGTTCGTCAAATTATATATAGTAGATAGCACGCTTGACTTACAAAATTAAAAAAATAAATACATCATTAACATGACATTACCAAAATGGATTGTTACTATCAATGTATTCGCATCATTGACTGTAAGTTGTATTAATATTATTCTAACTTTTGTAATACTTTTAATTCTACTGGGAATATATTGTAAATGAGTGCAGACAACATATGCTCTTAATAGAAAATATTTATAGCTCAATGTTTGACCTAGATTTAAGTGAATGTCATCATTATTAGTGTACAGTGCTGTCATTTATCAGTCTTTTCTTTACATTGAGGCATTAGAAGATATATAGAGGATTTCTTTTTTAAATTAGAGCAGAACCAAAAATTACCAGAAGTATCCAAATGTTAACCTTTTGTAAAAGGCCCTTTGGAAGATGAGTATAGTTACTATATCTCAGAAAGTGTTCTTTTGACAATGAATAATGTTTTTTAGTCGACACATTAGATACAGATGCAGTTAAGCTGTATTTGACAGCCCACTATATATCTCAACTTTCTCAATCCTACATCTGAAAATAAAATACAAACACATTCCTCATTGGACTGTTACAGCACCATATGCAAATAATGTCAGCATTTCATATAGCTATAGTTTTTTTTTTTTTTTAACTGGAAAAAACACATGAAATGGGAATTTCGGGTTGAAAGGTATTAAATAGAAATGAGGAGACTAAACATATTGAAGCATTACAATGTATGTCAAAGGGGTTGTCCATTACTTTAAAAAAGTTAAAATACTATCAAAAACCTTTGAAACCTGCTCCATTCCAGCAGGCCAGTAATGTCACATTCATTGTTCACAAGATGCTGCAACTAATCTTGCCATTTGTATTGAAAGAGACTGTTAAGGCCAGTGATTGGCTGCCGCGCCTCATCGAGAGGAAGCACCGGAAACAGCGGGCAGCAATGGGATGCAGGGTTTCAGAGATAAGTATTTTTTATATATATTTTAACCCCTCCCTGACTAGCAGAACTAAATTTTAAATATCTTTTTAAGAAAAAAGTTGTTTGAGTCAATGTTGTGTCTCCAAGCATGATTCATATAACTAGAAATAAGATTTATGATGTAATGCTTTTATTGAAAACTGTTATATTCTATTTAAAGTGAATTGATATATACTTGTTACTCTGGCTGGAATGATTTTAACCTTATTTTGAACTGGAAGAAGAATTGTTCAGAGCTTGCTTATTATAAAGCCAAAGGAGTAGCTAGGCTTTCCTTCAAGTAGGAAAAAGATTAAATTTTCTGCCCCAGCCCAATATCCTAATTAGAGATGGGCGAATCGATTCTAACGAAGTGGAATTCGTTTAGAATTTCAGGAAAATTTTCGGTTCAGAATTAAGTCGAACTTTGGAGGGACTTCGGTGTAACGAAGTGTGCTTTTGATTGATAAAATGGCTGCAGCACCATGGCCGTTACATGGGGCAAAAGAACTCTGGGAGGAAGAAGGGTCATATGCCTATACATGACATGTGCGAGATGAAAGCCAATCAGAGTACCGGCGGATTCTGTGACGTCACCCGCACTATATAATCCGGGCGCGGACGCTGGTAGCTCATACCGGCTCTCACTGTACTGATCATGGAAGGTGCTGCCGCGGCTGCTTTATGATAACTGATACTAAATAACATCATTTTATAAGAGCGATTATTGTGTGGTGTCTCAGCTGTCTCAGAGACTGCTTCTCTTAACGTTTCTATTTCTAATTTGTGGGGTATTGGATCTGAATCCAGTGTGCGACCAGTGCAGCTGCATATACCATTTTAGATGCTATCTGCTCACGCGACATTGAATATACAAGGGTGATCTAAGCCTGTTCCTGTTGTATTCATTAAAGAAACAGCGTTTTACAATACAAATACCCAGACTTCATTTTGGGGCTGCCTCAATTCTTTTGTCGCAATTTACATCCAGGGTTAATTAAGCGTTGTTCTGAGGCTGCTTTTGGGACTAAAAGAAAAACGTTTATTTCACCGCCAAAAAAGACATTTTCCTGTAGCAATAAATTCACAAGCGAAGGTTTAATTACCAAGTTTTCCTTTTGTTGTGGTAGCGTCGAAAACACAAAGTCCCATTGTAACACCTACAAAGCTCGGTAGTTTTTGGTTGCTCAAATTCTTTTGTGCAATTTACATCCAGGGGTAATTAGAGCGTTGTTCTGCTGCTGAGGTGGACTAAAAAGAACACGTTATCTTTCACCGCCAAAAAAAAGTGGGACATTTTCCTGTAGCAAGCATAATCACAAGCGAAGGTTATTACAAGTTTTCCTTTTGTTGTCTAGCGTTCGAAAACACGCCATTGTAACACGCAACAAAGCCTCGTAGTAGTTTTGGTTGCTCAATTCTTTGTGCAATGTTACAACCAGGGTTAATTAAGCGTTGTTCTGTCTGCTGCTGTGGATGACACTAAAAAGAAAACGTTTAATTTTCACCGCCAAAAAATACATTTTTCCTGTAGCATAATTCAACACGAAGGTTAATTACATGTTTTCCTTTTGATGTGGTAGCGTAGAAAACACGCCATGGTAGACACGCTACAAAGCTCGTAGTTTTTGTTTGCTCAAATTCTTTTGCGCAATTTACATCACAGGGTTAATTAAGCCGTTGTTCTGCTGCTGTGGTAACTAAAAGAAAAAACGTTTATTGTCACCGCCAAAAAATACATTTTTCCTGTAGCATAATTCACAAGTGAAGGTTTAATTACAAGTTTTCTTTTGTTGTGTAGCGTAAAATACACGCCATTGTAACACGCTACAAAAGTTGTAGTTTTTTTGGCTGCTCAATTCTTTGCGCAATGTACATCCAGGGGGTTAACAAAGTAATTTTTCTGCGTTGTACTCAGTAAAAGAGAACTTATTTTTCAACCGCCAACAGAAGAAATTCGTATGCCATAATTCACAAGCGAAGGTTAATTACAAGTTTTTCCTTTTTGGTTTGTGTAGCGTAGAAAACACGCCATTGTAACACGCTACAACCGCGTAGTTTTTGGTTGCTCAATCCTTTTGCGCAATTTACATCCAGGGGTTAATTAACGTTGTTCTGCTGCTGTGGTGATAAAAGAAAACGTTTATTTCATTCACCGCCAAAAAATACATTTATCCCTGTAGCATAATTCACAAGCGAAGGTTAATTACAAGTTTTTTTTTCTTTTGTGTGAAGCTAGAAAACACGCCATGGGTAACACGCTACAAAGCTCGTAAGTTTTTGGTTGCCCAATTCTTTTGCGCAAATTAACATCCAGGGTTATTTAAGCGTTGTTCTGCTGCTGTGGTGACTAAAAGAAAAACGTTTATTTCACCGCCAAAAAATACATTTTTTCCCTGTAGCAATATATTCACAAGCGAAGGTTAATTAAAAGTTTTTCCTTGGTTGTGAAGCGTATAAAAACACACCATGGTAAACACGCGCTACAAAGGCTCGAAGTTTTTGGTTGCTCAATTCTTTTGCGCAATTAACATCCAGGGTTATTTAAGCGTTGTTCTGCTGCTGTGGTGACTAAAAGAAACCGTTTATTTCACCGCAAAAAATACATTTTTCCTGTAGCATAATTCACAAGCGAAGGTTAATTACAATTTTTTCTCTTGTTGTGTAGCGTAAAATACACACCATTGTAACACGCTACAAAGCTGGTAGTTTTTGGCTGCTCAATTCTTTTGCGCAATTTACATCCAAGGGTTAAATAAGTATTTTCTGCAGTTGTACTCAGTAAAAGAAACTTTTTTTTTTCACAGCCACAAAAGAAATTATGTAGCATAATTCATATCCGAAGGTTAATTAAGCCTGTTTGTGCTTTTATATTCAGTAAAATACACAGAGTTTTTAAACGGCACATACAAGTCAATTTTTCCTGCCCATTTGTGGAGTTCAATTTATATCCAAGGGTTACCAAAGCTTCTTAGTGGGTTCATTTGGAGTCAAATACAGGGTGTGTATTTATCATATACAGATATCTTCATCAAACAGTGTCTGTACATTTTAGAACAAACAGTATGTCAGACAGAGAGGTGGCAGGCTCTTCACCTGCGAGTGGCAGTGGCACAAACATTCCTGGAGCAGGCCCAGGTCGCAGCACAGCAAGGGGACGTCGCAGCAGGGGTCACTCGGTGAGGCCACAACTGCCGCTGTCATCTAGCGGCCGTGTGCTGACTAGCAACCCAAGGGGTTCTTGATTGGTTGACTAGGTCATCCACTTCCTCCCAGATGACATCTGACAACCCCAGCCAAGAGTCGGTGGGAACGTCAGACACAACCCTTAGTTGGCATGGCCCAGGAGCGGGTCAGCGGCCCTCACCTGTCCTCAACCCGCCTCTGTCCCATCGGTTCCCTCAGCCAGAGATCTACTATGTGGTCTGGGCTCAGCGCCACTATATAGCGAGGAATGAACAATTTGGTGAGGACGGGCAGTCAGCAGGCTACTTGGGCAGCAAAGAAATGGGGCCAATATCATGCTTCTTGCAGTAGGCGGCAAAAGTTAGATGTGGAGGAATGGCATGGGAGGTCCATGTTGTGAGAGGTCAGCCTCTGCATACCAAGACCGGTGATGAGGAACAGCAGTGTGATGAAACATAAATAGATGATGATTGTAGCCAACCGACTTGGGAAGCCGGCGGTGAGGCAAGAAGGGCTTCATCACGTCAGGAGAAAGGGGCGTCAGCTTGCGGTCGGCAGCGGCGCAGCACAGCAATGGGTGTGTGGACCGTGAGTCAGCAGGATAGTAGCAGTGTGAGAGGTGGGGAGCGCCAAGCGGCCACGGGGTAAAAAACCCGCTCGCAGGTTTCAAGAAAGTAGCGGCACAGGGGATCAAGCGAGGAGGCACCAGTGGGGTCGCGCAGTAGTCATCAGTGCGGAGCTCAAGTTGGCGGTAAAATCAGCTAATCGCGGGTTGTGGCAGTTCTTTGCTAAGTCACGGAGGGAGCCGGAATAAGAGTATATGTGGAATCTGTGGGCAGAAGTGAAAGCATGGGCCAGGGGAGATAACGTTTGGCAACACGGCCCTGCATCAAACATGCAGCGTCGCCATCAGCGTGGCTGGGAGAAACGTGGCTCTGGATTGGTGGTCCATCCTGCCGCTGACGACGCATCAGAGCAGCGCCCAGTGGCACGCATGCCATTGCAGCCACAGTCAAGGCTCCACCACTCTGAGAAGAAGGTAGCTGTTTCTCTTTGACATATCTCCCGGTCAGCTGCTCCTGCTCCTCGCTACTCATCGTCGTCCTGCAGTCGTTCAGCGAGGCGATTGCAAAGAGACAGCAATATGCGTCCAACAATCATAAGTTGCAGAAGCTGACCGTTGCCCTGTCCAAGTTGTTTTCTGCAGAGTTCTTCCCTTTCCATATGGTGGTACTCTGCACCGGTTCAGAGAAATTAATGGCTTGTGCCGAGCAGAGATAGGAGAGTTCCAAGCCGTAATTTATTTTCAAAAAGGCAGTACCGCCATTTCATAAAATATTGTAGAACAGAAAGGTGGGCCTAGTCTTGAACTTATCGGTTTGTTCCAGGTGCATGGCAGGGCGGTACGTCTGGAGCTGTAAATTACGGGCAGGGCCCAGTACATGTCCTTTACGGGCCCACCCACTGGGTGAATGTGCTTCCTGCCCAGGCACAACAACAACTTGGACCAGGAGACGCCACTTTCTATTCAACGTCGTCAAATGCGGCTCCTGCGCCAATGTCCGCCTCATCCTTCCTCCACCAACCACCATCTCAGCCTTCCACCAAGTTAATGCTCCATCATACCACATGTTTGTAGGGCACAGCGGTTGTCACGCAGTTCTACACCTGGCTTGGCCTCGTGCGAACGAAGTCCACACAGGGGAGGAACTGCTCAGCGTCATGCAGCAAGAAATCGTGTGTGCCTTTCTCACGCGCCAACTTGCAAATCGGAACCATGGTGAGGGACAATGGAGGGAACATGGTGTCCGCGCTGAAACACAGTGAGGGATGACATGCGCCCCTGTATGGCGCAATGCACGTGTGTTCAATCTGGTTGTGAAAGGTTCCTGAAGATCTCCACACATCTCAGAAGATTTCTGAAAATGGCCAGGAAACTGTGCATTGCACTTCAATTCCATTCCTACAAAGCAGAGAACAACCTCCCTCGGAGTTGCAGCTGCAGAACGGCCTCCCACAACACACTTTGATATGCATGATATGTTTCCACGTTGGATTTCCAGCCGTGCAACATTGTCTGGACCGGACCTGTATGAACAGAGAAAGGACATTAACGATTTTTTTGTTGATCCTGGCTGACAGTAGTACTCCCCTGTTGTAACTTGATGTCAGCCAGTGGCAGCTCATGCGTGACACCTGCCGTTTGTTGAGGCCATTCGAGGAGGCCACGTTTTGTCAGTCTGCCAGGACTACGGGAATGAAAAAACGTCATTCCACTGCTTCATGTCCTGGAAACAGATGCTGAAAAATCTGTCTGGGGCAGGGGGATGGAGACATGGCGACTAATCTCTATTGCGGACCACATGAGTACGGTGGGGGACTTGAAATGGATGGGGAGCAGGAGGAGGACATTGGAGCAGAAGCATTGTCTGGTTTTGAAATGAGTGGATTTTTCTACCCAAGTTGACAGAGAGGGGAGCAGGAGCAGCCTGGAGGAGCGTAGATGGAGATGAGGAAGACTGAGGCAGATGTCCCAAAAGCACCATGGCAGGTATACAGGTGGTGTTGAGGCAGGAAGCCCCTCGAGTACAACTTGTGCAGATGGCCAGCATGCATGCTGATTTGTCCTGGATGTGACAGCCGATTAGTCAGCGCGCATCCGCAAAAGTATGACCTTCTGGCTCTCCACCCTATTGGACCCTCGCTACCGGTCCAAATGGAGCCTTTTTCCCAGCTATTGAGAGGGAGGACAAAAACTCCAAAATACCATAGGGAAATCTCCGTAGATTCGTGGGCGCATGACTATGTGCGGCATCGTCACTCTATTGACAGGTCTGAGTCGGGGGGTTCCTCAGCGCTCAAGTTAACTACTGCCACGGCTGCTGGGGGAAGGTAACCTAAGTCTGGAGTCACTGCATGAGCAGTTCCATTCACCCGCCCTAGTGAGGAGGGTAGTCGACAGCAGAGCAGGGACTGGGGAGAAGTCCCATGAAACCAACAGGTGGTGTCGGCCCCTACTGGACAGCACTCTGCACCACCCCGTTAGAAGTTCCGCTGGACTTACTGGGCAGCCAAACTGGATGTGTGACAGCAACATGCCGAGTTTGAAGTGGAAGAAGCTGTCCTGCCCGGCCAGTAGTGTGGCATCAGAGGGGTGTTCAGTGCGTCGGGAGCCATCGTTACCCCAAGGAGAACCCGCTTGTCCACGGGAAATGTGGAACGACTGACCTTTGTCAAGATGAATCAGGCGTGGATCGGCCAGGATTTCCACACACCAATGCCTTAGGCATCAGACTACATCAGCCATACGCCTCACCCAAACTGTGAGAAATGAGTCTGGGTTCGATTACCTGCCTCAGCAACTATTCTGATGCCGCCACCCGCCTGATGCCACACATCTGCTGCCAGTTTCTCCATCTGCCACCAACCATCTTTACCAGGGACTGGTATTGCCACCCACCTCCACACTCTGTCATTGTGCCACTCTATGACCTCATGCTGCTGCTGGTGCCGTAAAAAACAAAAATTGGTTAGGCTGTGCACATCCATATATTTTGAAAAATGTAAGCATAGGTGCACACTGGCAAGGCAATAGCATACATCTAATACAAATATCAGTGGCACACTAAAAAACTAAGTAAAACATCAAGGTATATAGGAATTTTTGAAAATGCATTACTGCTAAGGAAAATATGAAAACCTGGGATTCTTAGTTTGCAGTTTTTGATCAAAAATTGTTTAAGCTCACCTCACAATAGCTGGTGCCGTGACATCCACACTGTGTCATTGTGTCACTCTCTGACCTCATGCTGCTGCTGCTGTTGCTGCTGCGGTCACCTACACACTGTGTCATTGTGCCACTCTCTGACCTCATGCTTTTGCTCCTGCCGTCACCTCCACTCGGTGTCATTGTGCCAGTCTGTGGCCTACTCCTGTTTTTGCACCTCCAAATGTCTGTGCCCTGTCTGACCTCATGCTGCTGCGCTGTCGTGACCTCCACACTGTGTGACTTGCGCCACTCTGTGGCCTACTACTGTTTTGTCACCTCCAGAATGTCATTGTGCCACTGTCTGACTCATGCTGCTGCTGTGGCTGCTGCTTGCCTCCACTCTGTCATTGTGCCACTCTGTGGCCTAATCAAGTTTTTGCCACCTCCAGAATGTCATTGTGCCACTGTCTGACCTCATGCTGCTTGTGCCGTGACCTCCACACTGTGTCATTGTGCCACACTGTGGCCTACTCTGTTTTTGCCACTCAGAATGTCATTGGGCCACTGCCTGACCTCATGCTGCTGCTGTCATGACCTCCACACTGTGTCATTGTGCCACTCTGTGGCCTACTCCTCTTTTTTCCACCTCCAGAATGTCATTGTGCCACTGTCTGACCTCATGCTGCGGTGGCTGCCGCCGTCACCTCCACACTCTGTCACTAATGTTGCCACCTGGGCTCTCAGCTTGTTTTTTCCAGCTTTCTCTGGCATGACTTTATCAGGCTACATTCCCGCTTGAGTTTTTTGGTCAGTTTTGCCCTCTTAAGTGCCCAGGGAATTTTATAGTGAAGCGATTCTAAGAGCGGCGGCACTCATCTGCGTGTCATACTAAAACACAACATTGTATGAAGACCAAACCAAGCTCCCTCTGCATATTTAAGCATGGCACAATGTTCTACAGCACCCTGCAGGCTCTGTGCAGCCTGGAAATAGCCGTTTTTTAACGCGATTCGTGCCGAAGTAATTCGGGACGAAGTAATTTTTGTCGGAAAATTCGGCGAAGTGACCGAACCGAATTTTTGAGAAATTCGCCCATTCTCTAAGTTCAACCTTCCAAAGATTGATAGTAATCATTTTAGCATCAGAAATATAATGATCATCGCTAATGGTTCAATCACCAATGATTACTGTTAAGGTAGTGTGGCAGAGCGACCTCAGGCGGTTGCATTCCTCTGCCACTAAATTACGTACAGAAGGAGACTTGCAAGGTACGTGCCACCATGGTGCCTGTCCTTAGTGAGGGAAGACAGAAGTTTGGCGTCAGTCACCATAGACTACTGACACTCAGTAGTGTTAGTATAGTTGTTAAGCAGTTAATCTGGAATGGCTTTTCCAGAATGGGGTGTGGTTGGCTAACTCGATTTGAGAGCAACGCCTAAGATAAAGAGGAGGCTATGACCCTCAGGCTTGAAGGAATCCTGTACTGTGTGATTCATTGTTTTACAGTGCTGGGTGGTAGACCCAGACCACTGATAGAGAGGGATTCTCTAGGTGTTATGTTAGTCCCCAGATAGCCAAGGATTTATTTTTGTGTTTTTTCTATTATGTCATTTACCTGAAGAATAAAGCTGGCTGAGGCCAGTTTGAAAATATACCCTGATTTCAGAGTCTCCTCTTCGGCTTAGGCATTGTTCCCAACCCCAGGTAGTCAGCCACACCCCCTGGTGTACTAAAGAAACAGGCTTTTATAGGCCTGTAAGACCTTTTCTGGAATGAGGGAATGTCCTCCCATTCATCTATATAGCCATTCCGGCAAAACCGATCCGGATTAGCTGCTGTACTAACACTACTAAGTGTCAGTAACCTATGGTTACTTATGCTAAACTTCTGGCTTCTCCCACCACCATATACACATTCATCCTGGGCTTAGCTGGGCAGGCATCTCAACATGGAGATGGGAATAATCTGCTGCCAGGGATATCAATCAACCATGCCCGACCCTTTTTCCACCAACATCTGCCATCGAGGAAAATTCAGGACAATCCCATATACAGATGGTCAGGCAGTCCTGCGAATATCAATGGGTTTGGCCAATGATCATCTAATTTGTATGGCTACCTTTAGATCTAAAGCTATTTTAGATGCACATCTGCAGGCTTGCAAATACAACATTATACCCTTTACTTGACCATCTCTTTACAGTGTTTGCCAAAAAAACACATTTGAAAACTTCTATGAAGAGATATTTTCTCTCTATATCATCCATCATCTCCAATGACATCACCACACTTAACAGCAATACTACATGTAGGAGCAAACAAACAGCTCAACATTTTACTTTTAGGTGTGTCCTAAATAAAATATGGTTGAAAATATCCTATATACAGAGTATTTCCACACATAAGGTCCTCTCTTCCTTATTTCATCTATCCTACCTAGTTCTTGAGTACTTAGTTCCACAATTAGTGCATTAATATACTGGAATATACTGATGCATTAATCTATTGGACTCACAGATCAAGTCACAGGTGTGTTAAGAATTACATATCTCAATTAAAATGTTTATGATGTTGTTCATTAATTTTATAAAGAATATTAACTCACGCTTGTTTCGTAAATGTTGGGCTAATTTTGGAATACATTGATCATAGAGTCCCTGTATTACACTTTGTATCATTGCTTGTTTCTACTTCTGTTCTAGTATTCCTCAATGTTCAAACAAAATCGTTACTGTTCTATAAACTTTCCTGGCAAGAAATTTAGGTTTGTTCATATTTAACAATGTTATCTCCTCGATAAGTTTGACCACCTGGAACAACATCTTTGCATTCCTGTTTTTCACATGGTGCCGTTCCCTTTCTTTACATTCATATAAATGTTCTTTTCACTGGACAATATGCAGTGTCTGGACGTAAAGACCAAGAAATCTTAAAAATAAGTAGCCTTATTTCTAGTATGTTAAGTTATGGTTCAGGCCATAAAATTTAGGCTATGAAACCCACTTGAAGAAAGAATATGGAAAAAATGTAACAGATTACCAGTTAAAGATTTTAATGAAATGAGATCAATTAACGTCCTATAATTAGAATTGTATACATCAACATTAATCAAGATCTAAAATTTTGTCCTAATGAGTTTCTTAACCCCTTAACCACACAAGACGTAAATTTACATTATGATGCCGATAGATTTCTGTGTAGCGGGATTACTTAGTAATTCTACTGCAAAAAAGGATAGTGACTCTTGCAGATAACAGCAGGGAATAGAGCTGGCTCTGTTCCCTGCTGCTTAACCCTTTAGACATCGCAGTGATCACGGCTGCAGCAGCTTAATGAATGGAAAATGGTGCTGCACACCGTTTGTATCTCCGATCTGCACCCCCACGGCGAGATCGCAAATTGCAAAATTGGTTAACATGGCGGCTGGAAGCCTTACGGTACGTCCATAGTGACAAAATACCGGTTGGATTCTGATTAAAGAATGGTTTTCGGTGAAGTGTGCCTGAAAACCGGGCAGAAAAATGTGTATGTTCCAAATTTTTTCAGAATGCCTGCGGTTTGAAACTCTGGCCAGTATAAAAACCATTCAGTGTAGACTACTGGAACAATTTTGCATTGAAGTCTCTGGAGATTTCTCAGACGGTTTGTAAATCCAATGACAATCCAATGAAAAACCTAAGCCGTGTGGATGTACCCTTATGAAGGCTTCCATCGCTGCCATGTTTTATCGAGAAGTTTCCCTATTTTGTAACCTGCACACGTCAAGGACAAAGGATACACTAAGCATTTTAACCGTATAGAGGTTTTATAGAGTAATTGGAATTTGGTCATGTTTTGAAATAAAATTAAAAAAAAATATAAATAAACTGTTGCAAAGATTAAAAAGCAAGGAGAGTCATTTGACTTTTAGGGCCACATGTATGAAAACTGTTTAGGTCTACGACTCACTTTTTTGCCCATAGGTTACTATGGGCAAAAAGTGAGCTTTAGACCTAAATAGTTTTCATACATGTGGCCCTTAGAGTCCAGATGTTGGCAGAATGGTTTTTGGGCACCACATTGCATTTGCAGAGAATCTAAGGTACCTGTATAGTTAACATCCCAAAGAAATGACCCCATTTTGGAAACGACATTCCTCCAGGCATTCCTCTAATGTTATAAAGAACTTTTTGACCAAGAGCTGTCTTAACAGCATTATGGGCCCCCGGGCATAACACTGCAGTGGGCCCTGCCCAAATACATGACATCACGCTAGGCCCTGCCTCGTGCCCCCCTTCCCCCCCAAGCACTCCTATATTATCAAGCCATTTAGGTCTGGACACCAGCAGCCTATAAGGCTATTTTGCAGGGCAGAGAGCCTTTGGCTCCCTTCTCCATCATGTTTTTTAACTGTTTGCACATCCTAAAAACACACAAACAGTTAAATAAGCTAAGTCAACCAAGGGATCCAGGGTATGTTTCTTGCATTCCTGGTTCATACTTGGGGCCCCAATACCTGCGGGGCCCCCGGGCAACTGCCTAGTGTGCCCAATGGAAAAGATGGCCTTGTTTTGACCTCAAGTGTTTCCCAGAAATTGATGCATAACAAATGATAAAGAATAAAAATTCCAATTGTTGAGCCCAGCTTCTGCAACTGGAAATAAAAATTGTGAATGGTTTCTCCCAAGCAGCCTGAACTCTATTTCTAGTTATAATCTTAAACCCCATTTTACAAACTACACCCCATATGGTATTAATCTAGGGGTATAATAACAAATAGTAATTTTGTTTGGGGTTTAACTAGAAATTTTATTTTTTACGTGGGACATATGGAAGCTGTGTGGAGTACAGAAAGAAAAATGAGAGAAACAATTTCCCTCTAAATGAAGCTTGGAGCTAATAAGGGTATAAACCTGCTTGGCTAAAAAAAAACTTGTTAGCCATCTTATTTTCTTTTTTTACTAATTACTGCGGGCGCAAGTTTTTATATGTGTAAGTTATGCATTCACATGTGAACTGCATGGGTATTAACATATAAATTTTAGATACATAAATTTAGCAAATACAGTAGTGTAAAAATTTATTACAGTAAGTTTATTCAGAAAACCTGTGGTATAAAAAATTTACGACAGTACACTTAATAAAAAAAAAAAGTTAGTATGAAACATTTTGCAGTAAGATTATTACAGTAAAATTTGACCAAACCCTGTAGTATGGAAAATATACTACAGAAAATGTCGTATAAAAGATTCACTTTATGAAACCTTTTTTACAGCATTATAAAAGTAAAAAAAAAACTTTTTTTTTTTTTTATATTTGAACAAGAACTTTGCTACCTGATGCTAACGATCTATCACTAATCGCAAATCACATGTCATCCTCGGTAACACTAACGCTATGTTCACACGGTGTAATTGCGGGGCGTACAGTACGTTCCGCAATTACGGTGGGTGTTTGGAGTCGCGCTGATTGGCGTGTACCCTGCGATGCGGGGGGGGGGGTGGCGTCAGCTCGCCGGCGCCATAGACGTGTCACTTATCTCCCCGGGCGTACAATATGATCGTATTGTACGCCCGGGAAAGGAGGCTTAATCCATAGTTCTCTATGAGTACTATGGATTACTGTAATTTCAGTGCACATCTCGCCCGTATTAGAGCGCAAATACGACGCGAACTGCACACCTAAATTAGCCCATGTGAACATAGCCTAAGGATCTTTTCACACTGCAGTTTACATTTGCCATATGCATTATAAATGCATTATATATTACACAGATCAAACAGATCCATAGCACTCCAATCATATGACAAATGCCAAAAGAGTGTCCTTATGGTCTCTATCGGTCCAGTATATGTCAGTATAACAGGTTTATGTTGTATAGGACAGCACAGCAGATTAAACAGAGGCATTCAGTACAAAAATGATGTGGTATACTTTTTATAACATGAGATCCTGCAGGGTGACAAATGTCGAAAGTATCTATTGTGAAATCCTCCTGACAGATACCTCAAAGGCACACTGCAAAGTGTGAAATCACTAACAACCTTTTTTTACTTATGCTGTATGTATACAGTATCTCACAAAAGTAAGTACACCCTTTGATATTTTGTAAATATTTTATTATATCTTTTTATTGGAAAACACTGAAGATGTGACACTTTGATACAACAAAAATGAGTACACCCCAAAGTGAAAGTGGACAAATTGTACTCAAAGTGTCAATATTTTGTGTGACCACCATTATTTTCCAGCACTGCCTTAACTCTCTTGAGCATGGAGTTCACTAGAGCTTCACAGGTTGTAGCCACTGGAATCCTCTTCCCTCCTCCATGATGACATCACAGAGTTGGTGGACGTTAGGGACCTTGTGCTCCTCTACCTTCCTAGTGAGGATGTCCCACAAATGTTCAATAGTGTTTAGGGCTGGAGACAGGCTTGGCCAGTCCAGAACCTTAACCTTCATGTTCTTGAGCAAGGCAGTGGTCGTCTTGGAGGTGCGTTTGGGGTCATTATCATGTTGGAATACTGCCCTGTGGCCCAGTTTCCGAAGAGAGGAGATGTCAAAGTACATGTTGGCATTCATGGCTTCCTCAATGAACGTTAGCTCCCCACATGTGGCAGAACTTATGCAGCTACAAACCTTGACACTCCAGCACTATCTGAGTCCATTTGCATTCTGTGAGGCTTTGACTCACTTGTTGCAATTTGGCAAAAAGTATATGTAGTTTTATATAAACCAGAGAAATAAAAATACACTGGTTGAATACTAAAAAATTTTTATATTTTGTTTTAGTTTTTTATAGTTCTATGTACACATCATAGATAACTCCTATGCCAAAAAGTACAATGTAGATCATATATCTTAAAGGGAATGTGTCATCAGAAAATGTTTAACTCATGTTTATATGTTAAACACGTTTCAAGAAATTTTGGTTATGTACTTTTTTTTAATTTTCCATTTCACAATCAAAAGTTTTTAAAATCTTGAAATCCTGCAGATTTAACTTTGGCCATTATGCCTCATAATAGTCCAACATTTCCTGTTCTGTAGAGAAAACTTTTCAGCAGTTTCCTCATTATCAGCACAGGCATATTACACTGAAAGGTGACCTCAATGTGTATAGATAACACAGGATCCACCATTTACAATTGGAAATAGTCACAGCTTCCTCTCTCCCCATTCCTGCACTATGATTTCTACCCAGGTCACAGAGCATGCCTAGAAAACTCCTATAAAAATCAATGGGTCTTTTTCTGTTCACAGGCTGCTATGCCCATGTAGCTGCGGTAAAGCATCTCTCTAAATGCTTTTCAAAGAAGCTCAGACAAGATGTTTGACCCCATAATTATATGCAGACAACAGAATTAGAAAAATTTGAACATAAAATCTACTAAGAAAAAAATATTGGGTGACATGTATGAACGTTGGTGCTAACAGGCTAGTTCTAAATAGCTTTAACGCAGTGTAGAATGTGTCAGAATGTATGACCCTGTTCTTCTGCAGGTCACACATACAGGGCATTGTAGTGCCAATACCACAAGTCTGGCTCAGGCACCACCTTTACCCTGGTCTGGCTGTTCTCCTGCAGGTCATACATACAGGGCATTGTAGTGCCAATACCACAAGTCTGGCTCAGGCACCACCTTACCCTGGTGTGGCTGTTCTTCTGCAGGTCATACATACAGGGCCGTGTAGAGCCAATACCACAAGTCTGGCTCAGGCACCACCTTTACCCTGGTCTGGCTGTTCTTCTGCAGGTCATACATACAGGGCAGTGTAGAGCCATTTTGACAAGTCTGTCTCAGGCACCACCTTTACCCTGGTCTGGCTGTTCTTCTGCAGGTCATACATACAGGGCAGTGTAGTGCCAATACCCCAAGTCTGGCTCAGGCACCACCTTTACCCTGGTCTGGCTGTTCTTCTGCAGGTCATACATACAGGCGCAGTGTAGAGCCAATACGACAAGTCTGATTCAGGCACCACCTTTAACCTGGTCTGGCTGCTCTAACTGTTCTGTGCCTAGGTTTGGCGTCAAAGAATTATAAAAATGTCTACTTCTAAGAATGTGGTGTGACGCCTCCAGAACGCCCCAAATCTTTGGAGCATTAAAAAGTGTTGCTCAGTGGCTTATCGCACCAAAGTTTGGAGTGCGACTATTCATACATCTATAGAACAGGTCTACTAAAGATTTTTTACACCAGAAAACTGTCACAGCCCCGTTCATACATGTCGCCCATTATGTATCCATATTATGTCTTAATTAGTAAAAACAAAATATTGGTGATAGACTCCCTTTAAGTCAGTGATTAATGGCAGCAGGATACACGGCACATGAGGGGGTGTGGATGATGGTGTGGATGGGGGGGTGATCGAGGTGAAGGGATGTTATTTTACTTTCTTTAGGCTTCCATTCATAAAGTACATGTAACGAATGCTGGTAGTGGATCCGCTGGACCACCGCAAGCGTGGTGTAAGCCGTACCAGGGGGCGGAGTCTAAGTAGAACCCGGTTTTCACCAGTAGCCCGCAGACTGACCACGAAGGCCACCTTGAACGTTCGTGGGAAATTGACCGGCCATCAACTCAACGTGCATCGAGCACTGGGTACTAAATCCCCTGCACAGTTTGGAGTCCCCTTCAAACTTGTCGGGTCGTGGTAGGCGCCGCCGAGAAGTCCCAGGTGCTGGCGGAGGCGTCGCCACAGGAGGCGGTGTCGGCGGCTGTTGGTTAGCCAGGAGCTGCTGCAGCATGGCGGACAACTGATTAAGCTGCTGGGCTTGTTGCGCTAGTTGTTGTGACTGCTGAGCCACTATCGCCGTGAGGTCTGGTTCACCGGGCAAAGGTACCTTTTGCGGATCCATGGCCGGATCTTACTGTAACGAATGCTGGTAGTGGATCCGTTGACCACCGCAAGCGATGGTGTAATGCCGTACCATGGGGCGGAGTCTAAGTAGAACCCGGTTTTTCACCAGAGCCCGCCGCAAAGCGGGATGGACTTGCTGCGGCGGAGAACTACCAGGTCGCCCCACTGGCGTGACTTGCTTGCGGTGCCAGCCAAGGCAGTGCGTGGTACAGAATCGTGAGATGTAGGCGAAGTCGGGGACAGGCAGGAGGTCAGGACAGGCGGCAACGGTTCGTGGTCAGGATTCAGGAGCGAAAAGGTTCGGTACACGGAAGTCAGGCAACGAGGCAGAAGAAGCTTTCTCTAAAGGCAGAACAGCACTAAAGATCCGGCAAAGGTGACCCGGAAGGAAGGGGGTTATATAGGGTCACCTGCCAGCCTTAACCAATAATGGGCATACTGGCCCTTTAAATCCCCGAGAGCCGGCGCGCGCGCGCCTAAGGCGCGGGCACGCGCACGCCGGCCGGCCTGGAGGACGGGAGGACTCGATAGCGCAGGAAGGTAAGGGGGAAGCCGGGACCCGACGGGTGACAGCATGAGTGCGCCCGCAGCCCGGGCGAGGGGCTGCGGGACCACCCGTGACAGTACAACTGCTCTGATTGCACTCCTATTACATATAAGGCAGGAAGAGCAGCTGTGTAGCCTTTCTAGCACTGTGATGGATCCCTTTGCACCTGGCAGTGATTCGGTGCCGTCCTAAACGGCATCAATCACTATCTATGTCAGTATCTGAGTCCGTTTGTACTTTGTAAAGGATTATCTTTCAATACAAGTAATTAACTGGACCATCACTGTTTTAGAGGGCATGGTATGCAAATAGCCCCTCAGCATAAAGTATTAAAGGTCTGCTATTGAGGACAACAGCAATGTTTACCATTGTACATGGTGACCCTTTAATGTTTTCCTGTACATGTACAGAAGTCAGCAGTAAGTACTTCCCAACAGTGCTGTGCACGTACAGAGGATGTTTGAAAGAGATGTGATATGTTAAAGATTTAAATAAGGTTCAGGAGGGAAGTGTTTTTAATAATAAACTACATATAAGAACAATAGGGCACTACCTCAAATTAGCTGGTGATAAGATCAGAAGCAATGCCAGAAAATATTATTTTACCAGAGGTGCTTGGTACAAGCTTCTACTAAGAAAACTAAAAGAGGTTTTCCAAGACTTTTAAACCTACCTACCACCTCCCACTGTGCTAAAATAGAAAATGAACCCATACCTACCTCTCCAATCACCACCATTTCAGAGATGCCAGAGCTAAAGTGATTCCCCCATCCCTCACTGATGATGTCACGTACATGGATCACATGATGCTGCAGCCAATTATTGGCCTCTGGGGTCACATGCTGTATATGCAGAAAACAAAAAGGAAAAAAAGGATGTGCGCTCAATTGTGTCATATAGTCAGGAAAAATATACATATATATATACTGTATATCTCCTATTTCCATAGGTAATACTCTCACTTTATGGAGTTGTGCTTTGGCCGGCACAACTCTCCATAAATTGTTTCGAGTCCCCAGTGAGGGAAAAGAGGTTACAGCTTACTCACATGCCAGACTTTACAATCCCAAGGAGTAAATACACAAACTTCCAAGAATGCGTTAACTTAGGTGCCCTACAGACTATATATACCACCAGTGACCATATAGTGGTAGATACCAGTGTACACAGACTCTGCAGACATATAAGTGATTACAGTGCAGTTACAGCTCGTGACTCAAAGGTGACATCTCTCTCACGAGTTGTTGACTTTCCCTTTTCTTCTGCACTTGGTCCAGACCACCATGATGACTTCTCCTGGCCACCACACCTCCTTGCAGATTTGTACACAAATATCTTAGAATCCTCACTCTTCCACCACCTCCCTCACTGTCCCCCACCTCTGTACAAACTTTCCAGAGGTGGCACAGCGGGTACAGTCTAGAGCTCAGAGGCACAAAATCCTAGAGGGGAGAACGAGAGGATTTACCCCCTACAGAGTATGTTACAGCTATAGCCTGTTCCCCTCAGAATCATGTTACCAGGTAGGTAGACCCCCATTAGATTGGTTTGGTAGGCCCTAGGTAGGTAAGCTCCAGATAGGTAGGTAAGCAGTAGTTAGGCCACAGGTAGATAGGCCAGTACATAGGACTCAGGTAGGTGGGCCACATGTAGGTAGGTAGATTGGTCCTAGGTAGGTAGGCTCCAGGTTGGTAGTTAGATTGGCCCTAGGTAGGAAGTAGTTAGGCCCCAGTTAGGTAGGCAGGTAGGTAGGCTGAAGGGAGGCCCCAGGTAGCTAAGTAGGCTGTTGCTAGGCCCCATGTAGCTAGGTAGACAGTAGGTGGGCCACAAGTAGGCTGTTGGTGGGTCCCACATAGGTAGATAGGCAAAAGGTGGGGCTCAGATATGTAGGTAGGTAGATAAAAAGGATATAGGTTGCCAAAATAGGCAGGCAGGGCTTAGGAAGGCTATAGGGGGCCCATATAGGTAGCCAGGGTTTAGTAGGCTATAGGTGGTCACATAGGTAGGTAGGCAGCATTTAGGTAGGCTATAAGAGGCCCCATATTGGTAGGCAGGCAGGGTTTAGGTAGGCTATACGAGCCCATATAGGCAGGCAGGGTTCATGTGGGCTATAGGGGCCCATATAGGTAGGCAGGAAGGGTTTAGACAGGCTTTAAGGGCCCATATAGCAGGCAGGATTTAGGTAGGCTATAGGGGGCCTATAGATAGGCAAGCAGGGTTTATGCAGCTATAGAGGCCCATATGGGCAGTAAGGCAGGGTTTAGATAGACTACAGGGGCTCATATAGATGGGTAGGCAGGTTTTGGGTGGGTTATATGGGCCATGTAGATAGGTAGGCAGGGTGTAGGTAACTATAGGGGTAATACAGCTAGGTAGGCAGGAGTTAGGTAGCTATAGGGGCCATATAGGTAGATAAGCAGGGGTTAGGCTCCATTAGTGTAAAAATAAGAAATAAATAATTTACTCACCTGATCACGATCCCACACACGTCAGCACTGAGGGCCGGCGCCTGGTAAGTCTAAGGCTCTAGGCCTTACACTTACCAGGCAGGTTAGCAGAACAGAGCGCCAGCGGTGCTCTATTATGCTAGTACTGGACAGTCTGACTCCTGCCTCTGAATGCTCAAGACAGAGTGCCCGGGCGTTCAGAGGCAGGGGGCGGCAGTGAAACTGCCAGGGTAGAAGAGGTAATAGCAGCTGCTATAGGGCATTTTAGTAGGTTTGTAGTAGAAAAAATACCTTTTATTTTTAGTAGTGGAACTACGTGTTTCATCTTAACAGACTTCCTCAGTTTCTGTTTCTGTGATCTAATGTATCAGAGGCATTCAAATACAATCCAGTATCTAAAGGTGGTTAGATTTAAATGTCCACCTCTGTGTGTGAAATGTACCAAACTTAAAGGGGTATTCTCATCTTAAAAGGGGTGTTACCTTGCAGTAAAATTGTTGTTAGAATCTTGTAGATTAAATATTGTAAGAAACTTTTTCTCCTTATTTAAAATTCTGTATTATTCTTGTTTTATAATCCACCTTAGTGATCCATAGTGCACAGCTCGTGTCTAATGGATGCCTAGTGATGAGAGCTCTTTATTCCTGGCGGCACATACTCAGGCATCACCTCTCCTCTCAGGCAGCCACTCTCAGTTTCTTCCCTGCTTTGAAATCACACAGACACTTATGTTTAACATCAGATGCTGTCATTCTATTCCTTTCCTCTGTACTCCTTAGTAATTAGTCAAATAGCAGATAAATAATAAGAAAAAAGAAACCCCGATCTTTTATGTGCATTGAGAATAAAGGATGTCCCCAAAACTGTAATTGTGCCTAAAAAATATCCTAATCAAAATGAGACCCTAATTTGGGGCTTGTGGTTTGAGTCAAATAGCTCACATGTTGGATATCGTTAAAAACAGCAGAATCAGGGGAATCCATTTTCAGCTGCATTTTCCGGTTATCATTTACCATGTTCTAGTAATATAATAAAATAGAACATCTCAAAAAACTGAAAATTTTTAAATTTATCACCTCTCTTTGCTTGTAAATTCTGTAAACACATAAAGGGTTAACAAACTTTCTAAGTGTTTTTGGGAATACCTTGAGGGGTGCAGTTTCTTAGATGGAGTCATTTATGGGGACATCTAACAAATAAGCCTTACAAAACCACATCACAACTAGACTTGTCCATAAAAAAAATCTGTACTGCAAATTTTCTTGGAAATGTTAAAATTTGCTACCAAATTTAAGATCCCCCCTTACATGAACCTTCAAAATGTTTCACCACACTCCCCTCGGTGCGTTTTTTCAAATCTTTTGGATCCGCCTTTCGACCCAAAACGGACCAAAAAAACGCATCTAACAATAGAATGTGATTCTATCACAACTAGATTTCAATGTAAAACACTAATCGGCGTTCAGACGATTGATCACCGACGCATGTTTACTTGCGTCTTTTCGATGCGTTTTTAGGATCTGTTTAAAGGAGTGTCATGTCAATTCTATTTGCGTTTTACGCAAGTGAAATCCCCATATGAAACAATGGAGTGCATTTTTGGAGCCTGAAAAACAGATCCAAAAACGTAACAAACTTTTGGGTACGTGTTGGCTACGTTTTGGATGTACTTTTTGCATCCGAAAAACGCGTTGGATAAATAACTTGATGTCTGTGTTTTTAAAGAAAATGCTTTGAAAAACGGATCCGAAAAACGCATCCAAAACGCATGAAAAACGCATCCAAAACGCATGCAAAACATATCCAAAAACGCATTTGCAGATGCGTTTTTTGATAAATTTTTTGGATGCAGTTTACAATGGGTTTTTCATGTAATAAAAAACGGATCCAAAAACGGATCCAACACGCCGTGTGAACATACCCTTAAGGTAGATGTTCATTATTTACTATTTTGCTTTCTATGATTATGTGTCTTATACGCAGAAATTTTTCACAAATAAACAAGGACTGTATTGACCAAAATTAATTGCTAACTTAAAGCACAATGTGTTACGAGAAAAAAAACTCAAAATCACTTGGATAGGTAAAACCATTAAAAAGTTATTAAGTTAAGTTAAAAAAAAAGATTTGTCCTTGAGTTCAAAACAGTCTTAGACCTTAACGGTTAAAAACCCTAACCCCAACTTAAGGTTACGGTAAATTTTTTGGGGAGAATTTTCTTTGCAGTGCAATTTGACTGGCCCAAATCAAATTGCTGATGTCGAACTTGGCATCAACATGAGTCCAAAGTGCAATGCTGATCATAACGAATATGAACACAACAGCTCCTATAACTATTATCTCTACTAAAAAGCACTTGGGTGCAGAATTAAAACACGTTATATTAAAATATTTGGGTGTGTTTTTTTGTTGTGTTAAAATTATTGTATTCCCCTAAACCCTGGAGAACCGCTTGAAGGCATTTGTGCAGGTGTTCACAACAATATAATCACTAAATCTACTATAAAACTCAAAGGGACAGGGGCTGAATTGAAATGTAATGAAATGGTATAGTTTTCTTACTGACACATATATTATTCACACCTGCGCCTGTCTTTTAAATTCTACGAGAATATGAAGTTGCCTGTTTCAGAGCAGGTAAACTGTAAAACTTGGTCACTTTTACTTAGCAAAGATCATCTCATGTATAACTAGGGCCATTTCTAACGGTCACCTGGAATAATGGGCCTGCAGAATCTCACTCTGCACAACCGTTTTAAAATAAATCTACCTACATGGGGCATATATATATATACCTACCTATTAGGGGCTTATATACATACCAACTTGGGGGTCCTCTATACCTACCTACCAACTTGAGGTCTATACTCTTACCTACCTACAAGACCTCAAGAACGTATACCTACCTATATAACTACATACTAGGAACCTATATTCCTACTTATTGAGGGGTGCCTACATAACTACCTATCTATTTAAAAGGGGACCTAAATACCTACCTATTGGGAGACTTATAAATCTACCTAACTAATATGGCGCTATATACTTACCTTGTTGAGAACTATCTACCTAAAAAGGGGTTTACCTAGCTGCCTGCCTAGTTTAGAGGTGTACCTACATACTATATTAAGGGAATTTAACTACCTCGTATATGGGGACAGAAAACATGACTAAAACAAATGCACAAATGGGAGCCCAATAGCTGTTTGGGGGCACTTTTAGAGGCACAAGGGGGTCATTAATACCACTTGGGATGCTATAGATGGGGAGTTTGTACAGAGGTAGGAATTGTTAGGGGCGTGCCTCGCCTTCTTTCAAGCTTGCTGGGACCTCTGAACAAGACCAGAAGCCTTAAAGTTATCTCTGGGTTTCCAGGAACTCTCTTCCAGCCCTAACTTCTTCCAGTCAACAAGAAAGAACCGCTTCCCCCTGATAACTTTCTCTGCCAAGACTTCCTTTACCTAGTGGCTGTCTCCAGCAACAGCTTCTGTGAAAGGAGTCACAGTCTTTTGAGAGAAGCAGTTGAGGACCAGAGGTTTCAGGAGGAAGATCTGGAAGGAGTTCGGGATCTGCATATCTAGAGGCAAGTAGCAAGTAACTGGATTCATACGCCCCAGAACTTGTAAAGGTCCCAGGAAGTGTGGGCCCAGCTTGAGGCTGGGTATTTTGAGGCAGACATACTTAGCCAATAGCTACACTTTTTTCGCTTGAGCCTTAGTTTGAGAAGACACTTGCAGAAGAGATTGTCAGGCATCCTAACAAATAGTGAATATAGCATAGACTTGAGTATCCAGTGCTGCAACATCAGAGCTGTAGGCAGGAGATGGACATGAATGGGGATGTTGCTCATAGACAACGAAGAAAGGGGAAGTTCCTGTAGAATTTAAATCAAGATGATTATTCAGAAACTCAGCCCAAGGAAATTTCACTCTAAATATCTTGACGAGACAAAACAAAATGATGTAGATAATTTCCAAGGACTTGATTCACCCCTTCTACTTGCCTGTTGGTTTGAGGATGAGAAGCCCTAAGTCCAACTTGACCTGTAGATGAGAACAGAGTGCACGCCAAAACTTGGAAACAAATCAAACCTCTCGATAAGACACAATATGGATAGGAAGTTCATGCAGGCGGAATATGTGTTGAACGAAAAGGAAGGCGAGTTGTGGGGCTGTAGGCAGATTTGGAAGTAACACGAAGTTAGATATCTTAGAGAAAAGATTAGTGACCACCCAAATTTGTGTTTTGTTAGAAGAAGTTGGTAAGTTCATGGCAATATGGATCCAAAGTATCATTAAGTTAGATATCTTGGAGAAAAGATTAGTGACCACCCAAATGACTGTTTTGTTAGAAGAAGTTGGTAAGTTCATGGCACTATGAGTTCAAAGTTTTTCAGGTATAGGCAGAGTATAAAGGAGTCCATAGGACTTGAGACTAGAAGACTTATTACGGGAACAAGTGGAACAAGCGAGAACAAATTTTTTGACATCTTGAACGAGATTAGACCACCAATAATAATTAGCTATAAAGATTTTCGGATACCCAGGTGACCAGCTAATTTGGTAGAATTACCCAATTTCAAAATTTTCTCCTTAACGCCGGGCGAATAAAAGTTTTCCCTGGAGGAGTCCATTAGAGATCGATGGGAGCTGCAGTTATCATGCGACGAGATAAGGCCAGCAGTATCAGAAGAACGAGACAGGGCATCAATTTTCACATTCTTCTCCGCAGGAAATCAAAGCAAGGGAAGAACAGAGACCAGCTGGCTTGCCGAGGGTTTAGTTTGGAGATAGGAAAAGTTGTCATGGTCGGTGAAGATATTCACCAGATGACGAGCTCCTTCCAGAAGATGTTGCCACTCTACTAGAGCCAATTTAATGGCCAGCAGCTCTCGATCCCTTATGGTATAGTTCCATTCAGCTGGAGAAAAGGTTTATAAGAAGCAGCACCAGCTCCTACAGATGAGGCATCCAACTCTAGGTAGAAGGGTTTCTCTGGATACGGTCGAACAGGTGCTGTGGAAAATGCAGCCTTAAGTCACGCAAAGGCTTCTTCCACTTCAGGCAGCCAAAGTTTAGGATAAGCATTTTTCTTGGTAAGTGCTACTATGAGTGCCGCCAGGATAGAGGATTGGGGAATGAATTGGTGGTAGTAGTTCGCAAATTCCAGAAAGCTCTGAACAGCTCGTAAGTGCCTTAGAACCAAGTGAACATGGTCACAATTAGGCTTAGTATCACGAAAAAATACCAAGACATCATCAAGAAAGATTACGACACAAATGTACAAGAGCTGGAGGACGGAGCATAGCAGAAGCGGGTATGTTCCCATGACAAGTAAAATTTACTCATCCAAAGCAGTTTTTAATGAGTATTTCACATGCTTACTGCATGTGGATTTTGGGGTCTTTCTCCACTAACAATTTACAGTCAGAAACGAGTCCCATTCATTTCTATGTGGTTTGGCCATGTTTTCAACAAGGTTTTTAGCCATCCCCATTTACATCCGTGTAGAATATGACAAAAGAATAAATAAAAAAACACCAAACCTGCAAGCTGTTTCATACATGAAAAATCTTTGAGATTCTTGGTTCACATATTTTTGATCAAAAAATGCTTAAGCTGCCCACGAACTTACAACGTGATCTCAGGTCGGGCAGTCCTACGCTATCTTTACCTCTCAATAGAGCCAAATCCAGGCCTCTCACTGGGTCAACCGACCTCCATTATCCAGAGAGAAAGAAAATAAAAAAAACACCAAACCTGCAAGCTGCACTCTTATAACAGCCTGTGAAAGTGGGCGTGGTTCAGAAAACCAAAATGGAGGCACCCCTTCCTCCCCATATAGATTAAAAGCAATATACGCCAAATACAACGTATCATTCTGCACACAAAAAAAACATTTCTGAAAAAACACTATGCGAACCTGGGTGCCACTGGCAGGGTTGCGGCACATATATATATACACATGCACACCACTACCAGCGGCACACGATTGCAATAAGGGCAATACATTACATGGAAATCCCTAAAGAAGCATTTATGCTATCTATCATACATGAAAAAACTTTGAGGTTCTTGGTTCACATATTTTTGATCAAAAAATACTGTGCGGAACCATACGTTGTATTTGGCGTGTATTGCTTTTAATCTATATAGGGAGGAAGGGGTGCCTCCATTTTGTTTTTCTGCACCACGCCCACTTTCACAGACTGTTATAAGAGTGCAGCTTGCAGGTTTGGTGTTTTTTTATTTTCTTTCTCTCTGGATAATGGAGGTCGTTTGACCCAGTGAGAGGCCTGGATTTGGCTCTATTGAGAGGTAAAGATAGCGTAGGACTGCCCGACCTGAGATTACGTTGTAAGTTCGTGGGCAGCTTAAGCATTTTTTGATCAAAAAATATGTGAACCAAGAATCTCAAAGTTTTTTCATGTATGATAAATAGCATAAATGCTTCTTCAGGGATTTCCATGTAATGTATTGTCCTGGGGTGTCTGGCACAAAAAAGCTAATTTCTCGTAATTTCTGGTGGCTGTCATTGCCTCGTGATGTTGAGGCCTATGTGGCATCTTGTGAAGTCTGCGCTCGGGCTAAGATTTCCAGAACTCGTCTTCCTGGTGAACTATGCCCTCTACCTATACCTGAACTTCCATAGACCTATATGTCCATAGATTTAATGACAGACTTTCCTCCTTCGGAGGGCAAAACAGTTATTTGGGTGGTAGTGGATCTTTTCAGCAAAATGTGCCATCTTTTTCCGTTAAGGGGGTTTACCGTCATCCAAAAAACTTGCTGAACTCTTTCTCAAACACATTGTCAAGCTTCATGGGTTACCAGAGAATATCGTTTCAGACAGAGGGGTTCAGTTCATTTCTCGATTTTGGAGAGCCCTTTGCAAGGCTCTGGGTATCACCCTGTCCTTCTCTTCTGCCTTCCACCCAGAGACTAATGAGCAGACAGAGAGGGTAAATCAAATGGTAACACAAAAACTCCGTTGTTATGTATCTGATCAGCAGGTAGACTGGGTAAAATACTTACCGTTGGTTAAATTTGCCATTATCAATCAGGATAGTAGCTCATCTGGGACCTCACCATTTTACTGTAATTATGGTTTTCACCCTAGGCATGCGTCATTTTCCATGCTACGTCTGATCACAGCGGGGTGGATGTTAACATTAAAGATCTGTGCACCGTCTGGGCCCAAGTTCAGAAGAACCTGGTTCATACCTAGAACATCCAGAAGAAAAATTCTGATAGACGCCGTCTGTGTTCTAGAGGGTTTGCGGTTGGGGATAAAGTATGGTTATCCACCCAAAATCTGCGATTGAAAGTTCCCTCTGGTAAACTTGCGCCGCGATTTGTAGGTCCATATGTGGTTCAGGAGGTGGTTAACCTGGTGGCATATCGCCTGAAATTACCCTCTTCTCTCCGTATACATAATGTGTTCCATCGTTCACTTCTTAAGAGGTATATTCAGCCTGTGACTCCGCCCTCTAGACCTCCTTCTCCAGTTTGCATAGAGGGAGAGTTAGAATATGAAGTCGCCCGTATTTTGAATTCTCGTAAGGTACAAGGTCACTGCAGTACCTGGTCCATTGAAAAGGGTATGGTCCTGAGGAGAGATCATGGGTTCCGGCGTAATCCATTCATGCTGATCGCCTGGTGAGGGAATTCCATGAGTCTCACCCAGACAAACCCAGACCAGGGAAGGGTCCGGTGGCCCCTCCTAAAAGGGAGGGTACTGTCAGGGCTGGGCAGCGCTCAGGCTGCAGGGATCAACAGGCTGCAGCAGCTGATTTGCAACCCCACGCTGATACACTTGCTGCTGACAGCTCTGTGAGTGACAGACGCCCAGCCACTCCGGAGAGGGGGCGTGCCGCACCAGCCAATGGGAGGACCCAGAGGCCGCTCCAATCAGCTACAGGGGCGGTGTCCAGGAAACACATTTAAACTCACTGCTATCTGAGTGCTGCGCCTGTGAAATTTCCTGGCTGCCTTGCTTTCCTGTGATTTGTATTGTGCTGTTTACTTGTGTACCTGACCTCGGCTTGTCTACTTACCTTGGCTTGTCTTCTGATTTTGTACCTCGCTCCCGATTGGCTTTTGACCCCGGCGTGTTTGCGTTAATCCCTCTGGCTCTGATTTGTGGCTTTGGCGTTCCCTTTTTGGGATTGACCCGGACTGTCTGACTATTCTTCCTCCTGACGGCCCCCCGCACTCTAGCAGCACTGGGACTGTCGCCCAGTTACTGTTTGCCGCCTAGGGCAGCACGTCAAGTAGGCAGGAACAGTGGGCTGGGTTCCAGTCAGGGCTCACTGTACCTCCCTTGACGTGACAAGAATACTCAAATATTCGTTGTGAGCATACAGCATAAAATGGGCTATTGTAATGGGTGTCCCCGTGACCCACGCGCTGGGTAGCGGGCAAACCCGCACCTCCGCTGCGTCCTCTGCTGCGGGCGGCGCCACAAGCTGGCGCACTCGCAGCTCTGTGGGTTACTCATCTCACCACGCTCCTGTGGCTTGCTGGGTGCGAACTCGGTACTACACTTAAATTTAAAGAGACAGCGTGCCAGTGATTTGTTAACACCGGGCGCTGACTCTATTTAAGCCCTGCCCTTTCCTATTACCCCTGCCGAATCGATAGTGCCCTGTGCCCTGAAAGGAAGCGTTCCCATAGTGTCTTTTGCGTATTCTGTGTACCGTACCGTTTTGCCTCCGTCCATCGACCATGAACCTTTGCCGCCTGTCATGACCTTCCTGCCTGTTCCCGACTACGAGCTAGCTTCACAATTTTGTACCACGACACACCTCGGCTACCACCGCAAGTCACTTCAGGGTTAGTGACCTGGAAGTGTTCCGCCACAGCAAGTCCATCCCGCTTTGCGGCGGACTCTGGTGAAAACCAGACGTACTTAGACTCCGCTCCCTGGCGTGGCTCATACCATCGCTTGCGGTGGTCCAGAGGATCCACTACTTCTGACCGTTCTGACAGCTATCCCAAAAAATATATTAGTAACCTGTCTTTAGTTTCATACTGCATGGCTTTCCTTATAAACGTATAAAAGTCATGATACAAATGTGAAAAAGTGTTGTGCAAGAACACCAGCCACAATGAGTATTATGAAGTATAGAAGGGTCAATAAGAACAGATACCTAATTTTCATAAAAATTTCCTTTACAAACAGCAATTTCCATCCTATTTAAAGAGCCACTAATGTCACTGAATAGAAGTCAGTGTTTCTAAAAAGCCAATTACTGAAATGAGATAATTTATTGATTCTTCTTTGATTCTGGTTCGGGATAAAAGATGGAATCGGCTATGTGCCATCACTAATCCATTAACCTGCCTCGCAAGACAAACCTTTGGTAGGAACTTATGAGTCTGACCTGGTCCGCTGCCAGTCGACTTATTCCTATTAGAAAGGCAGTGATAAAATGTTTTTCGTTAGGAACTAGCCTCAACTTTATTTTCCTTTTTTGAAATTCTCAATATCTGCTCCCACAGCAAAAAAAAAAAAAAAAAAGATAATTTGCAGCAATATCAATAATACTGAGAAGAGAACAAATAGTGTTTATTCTTCAACAGAAACATTATTTCTCTGGGTTTGACCTCTTCACGCAATCGTTCTGCTTTCACTCTGAGCTCAATTGACCACATTATAAAGTTCTTTATCTTCTGGCAGACATTTCGGCAGCACATTAACATTTTGCTGTCTAGGAAGAAGAAAGTTAACAATGTACCTTTTTACAGATCTCATTTGCTTGAATGAGGCACTTTGCCAATTTGTACACATGTAGAACCACAGGCTGGAAAATCTTACTTTCTGAATCAGTTCAGTTTCTAAGTATATTTCATTTTTCCAATTCATTTTAACATTCATATTTATCTTAAAACTTGCTCAAAGTTAAAGTCCACTATTTATGTGGTGGTCTTGTCAGCTGTGACCTTTTATGAATATACTTATTTTAACATGATGATTAAGTCTTTGGAAAAGAGGAGTCTGAATTTGGTTTGAGTGATCCTTCTAGGGTGGCATCCACCTTGTGCCCATTGTGCTTGCTGAAGTAGTATACGTAATAACATCTGGCCTAAAGATAAATAAGAGGTAATGCTATCCATGGTGCTGTGTTTTCTACTGACCATGGTGTAGAAGATATTTTGTCCACTTTAATCACAGTACCTATTGCGGCACTGACTTCAGGTCGCATATCTCTGCCACTAGGTTGTTAACAGCAGGAGACCTGCGATGTACGTGTCACCGAGGTGCCTGGGATTGGTAAAGTAAGACGTGGCAGGTTTATGTCACTAACCCTAGGTTACTGAAACTTTGTAGCTTTTATTATAGCTGCTTGTAGCAGCTGATTCGGGCTGGCTCTTTACTGGAGCAGTCAAACTATAGGGTGGGATGACTACTCTCATATATCCAGGCCAGGTTTTGCCTGGCCTATATACATACACACCAACTTTTGAAAGTGGCCTTAAGGGAGACTTCGAGCTGCGGGGCGCATAGCATCCCAGAATATGTATGACAATGTCCTCTTGGCAACAAAGCAAGCCCTCTCGCAGAAAGCCATGCCTACTAAACCCAACTGTGTAATGGCTCTGGAAGAAATGTAATTGAGGGGTTTGGTGTCACCCAGCTTTCCTGGACATTGGATAGCCTACTCAACCTCCATGAGAGTTCAGAGATGCCACCAAACTGTGCCAGAGACTAAACCATTACAATTCTACTGATATTACTACCTACAGTGCTTATATAGTAGTTGATACCAGTGTACATAGGCTCTGTAGATTGTATATTTCCCCCATTTAGTGAACATATAGTGGTAGAAACCAGTGTACACAGGCTCTGTATACATATAAGTGAATACAGTGCAGTTACACACAGGAGATATCTTCTGTGACTGGAATTGTTCTCTTTTCCTTTACCTCTCCAACCTGTTCAGACTGCCATGACGAATTCTCCCAGCCACGAATCATCACTGCAGAATTTACCACACAAACAACTTAGAATTCTAGACCTTTCTCTATTACTATCGCTCAGACTTGGTATCAGCCAGCTAATCACAAAGCTGAGCTTCTAACACTGTGTCACTATTACCCCAGTACCCAATGCACTAGGGGTACTGGAAAGAGCCGGGTTACTATCAGAAGTGGACACTCGTGTGACGGTCCACTTCTGGAGCAGATGCAGGCTTTTATTTTTAGGGTGGAAAGGGACTAATACCAATGGACCTTCTCATTCTGATAGTATCGGGCTGCAGCTGTCGGTTTTACCTTTGCTAGTTATGGAAAATGGGGCAGACCCCATGTTTTATATCTAAAAAAAATAATTATTTATTGAGAATCCAATGGGCAATTACTGTATTCATTTCAGTGGATGCCTATGTTTAGATTCTCAATAAATCTATAGTTTTCGGGCATAAAAATGTCTTGGGACCCCCCCATTTTCCATAACCAGTCAACGTACTTCCGAGAGCTGCAGCGCTGATGCATCCAGAATGGGCAGGTCCCTGGCGACTGGTCCCGTCCCATGCTCTAACTACCAGCCCACAGCAGCCCCAGAAGCGGACCATCATAGAGGATTAGCTTCTCATGGTGACCCAGCTCTTTCCAGTACCCCTGGTGCTTTGGGTATTAGGGTATTAGTGACGTAGAGTTAGTGTCAGCCTTGTGATTACAAAAACCACTGCTGGCTGACACCGAGCCCAAGCGATAGTAATTGAGTCGTCTGTCAGACGCTTGTATTACTTACACTGGAATTAAATGAAAAAAAAACAGACATAAAACACACAAAAATAACTTTATTTAAATAAACATTCCCCCAACAACAGCCCTCGTTGATCTGAAGTAGTCCATGTAATCTGAAGTAGTGCAAAAGGATGGCCTGTAAATAAACAGAAATATTACACACATACATAGGCTGAGTAGCATATGCAGTATGCAGGGAAGTCGGGTTACACTCATCGCCCACAGGTAACACCCAGCTTTCCTGGAAAACTGGGTGCCGGCTTCTGCCTCCTAACTTAAGCCCTCTGCGACCTATCTCCAGCTCCCTACGACCGCCATAGACAGAGACCGCAGAGAGCAGGAAACAAGGAGCCACATTGCCCTCTGTCTCCTACTCTCTGTAGCTGCTGGAGACAGACTGTCTGGTGGGGGCAGGCTGCAGGGGACAGAAGGCAGGCTGCAGGGTACTACTCCTGTGCCATTTATTCTTCCGCAGGAGGAAGTAAAGAGGCTGAAGACACCAGGTGCTGGACAGGATCGGTAAGCGGGTAAGTACTTACCATGCGGACCTCCTCCCAGAAGCGCACACACAATCCAAAAAGGCCATGTGTGCTGCTTAGCTAGACTTTTATAGTCTATCTGCGGATGTCATCCCTTGCTGGCGGTGGCGCCAGAGCAGAGTTTTATGACGCTACTCCAGCGGCACTTTCGTTAAATAACCCACCACTTTGTGGGACCCTCCCACACAAACCAGGAGAGTTGATAAGTATGCCTATGTAAACCAAGAGGCTCAGGTGAGCTAAGGACCAGCTGCTGAGCTCGATAAGGCTCTTGTCTCCAGGCTGGAGAAAAAACGGTATGGCAGACCTGATGAAGCCTGAACCTGGGGAGACTGGGGAAAACTGCTATTGGTGATGCTGGGCAGTAGGCTCTGGCTACACATAGTAAGGGATACTTGTGTTTAGTTAGAGGCCAGATAACCTAGGTTTTATTTAGTGTTGTTTTTGTACACGGACTTGCTAGTAATGTACTTAACAAATAAAGCTGACTGAGGTTAGTTTCAAAATCTAAACAGTTGTTCAAGTGACATATTGGTGTGCCATAATCTGTGTTATGAAAGGCTGATGATCGGAAGAGCTGACAGACCTCCAGACTGTCCAATATAGTGACTGGACTAGACAAAGTCGTACAATTGGTGGAGGATGCGGGTATAATGACCCAAGAGCATAGTTGGTGAAAATTGGTATACAGACTGTATGTTCTGGGTAAAAGCAGCAACACACTCAGAGTATGGAAGAGCTCATTAGGCAACTGGTGCAGAGCAACTTGCAACAGTAGGAGATCTCCTACTGTAAACGACCTAGTTGCAGAGAAATTAGACCTGAAGCAGCTCTGTCACACTATATAGATGTAATGTACAGTCTATACCATGGGCACTGCTGTCTGGTTTAGTTGACAGCCTTCTAACGTAGTGCTGACACCCTCTTCGTCAATGTATGGGCTGCCAAATAGCACAATAATCATTGAGTTTCATCAAAGAAAGCCATGATCTTATGGAGAAAACAGAAAGAACTGAGATCTCCTTGTACTTTCACTGACTGTGTATAACTGTGTATTGTATACCCATGTTTAGGAAAATGAATCATTGGAGTACATATCTTACGTCACTCTTAATATATAAGGTATTGATCATTTGCTCCAATGTATAAATGAGCTTCTGCTGAGCACAATGGACAAATAACTGACAGGTGCAAAGTGCGGAAAAAGGTATGAAGGTACAAATTGTCCTTAAAGATTACGGGCGACATGTATGAATTCTGGCGCTGATAGACCAGTTCTAAAACGTTTTAAGTTAGTATAGAATGTGCCAGACTGTATGACCCTGTTCTTCTGCAAGTCATACATACAGGCGCAGTCTAGTGCCAATACGACAACTCAGGCTCAGGCAGACCACCTAATCTTTATCTTCAATAAAGTTGTATTTTTTCACCGTTACCGGCATTTGGAGTTCCATGCGGTGCAAGCCTCGTAGTGGTTTAGCACCAGGATATCCGGTATTGAATTGTCAGGCAGACCACCTTTAACCTGGTCTGGCTGTTCTAACCGTACTGCGCTAAAGTTCTGGCGTCAAAGAATCATAAATGTGTCTACTTCTACTAATGTGGTGCGAAACCCCCAGAACACCCCAAAATTTTGGTGTGCTAAAAGGTGTCCTTGGCGCGGTACCGAGGCACTTATCGCCAAAGTTTGGAGTACGCCTGTTCATACATCTATAGAACTGGTCTACTACAGCTTTTTGAGGCCAGAATTCTGCCGCAGCCCCATTCATACATGTCACACTAAACTTCAGACAGAAAGGCCCAAAAACAAACAGCAACTGAAAACCAGTGCAGTAATGGCTGGGCAGAGCATTAAAGGGGTGTTTTCGTTTGAGCTGTTCGTGCTGTTCTGCTAATTCTCTGAGATTGAGTTTGAAATCCAGAGGCATGTCTCTCCTCCCAGCAGGCGTGTCTCTGCTCACTGAAGACCTGTGACATCATCATTCTGGGTTAGGCAGTAGAAGCAGAAGGTTGTCTGGATAGAACAGCTCTGTAGCTCCTGCATGCTTATGTCTGCAGCCTTCAGGCTCCACAAGCAGCTGTTATGTCTCTTAGTTTACACACAAATTACACTGAAAGCCAGCAGCTGTTACTTCTAGTAGTGTTTTTTTTTTTAAACATATTTTTATTGAAGTCTGTTAGAGAAGAAGAACATATATGATCTGAGATCATAGACAAATCACATATCATCTGTATACAATGAGTAGCCATGTCAATCGTAAGCTACTACAAAAAGAGACCTCTATTAACACTGTTCAATCATAACTATTACAACGTGATTTGAAGATGCACGACTTCTTACAATTTTCTCAGCAGATTAATCATTAAGATAATATATTGTATTGCTGTTTCTTTTGTTATCAGCTAAAATATAGCAAACAAGTATGCTGAAACTATCCAACAGATATATTTCAGAAGTCAAAAAACATTAACTTTGAACTTAAAATTCCCACCAGATGCAAAAAAAAAAAAAAAACACATTCCGTTTATAGATAAATGAAGATAGCAATTGCCATGTCCTGCGGGCTATTATCCTCTCCATTCTGTACACCTTCCAATTAAGTGGATAAGTACTTACTATAATTCCCTATCCCTCTCCGCATAAATCCCCAGAGAATCAGTAAGTGCTTTTTCATAGTACCACGCTGTGTGTCACTTCTAGTGGTGTTCACCCAAATTGTACTGACAACAGGCAGAGATCTTTACTCAAATACAAATGTCAGCTTCAAGTAAAGATCTCTGCTTGCTGTCAGTGACGTGAGTGAAAACAATGGGGAGAGAAGCAATCAGCTTGAGAGAAGACCCTGCTCAACCTGTAACTAACTTGGGCTCATGGTGCAGTGGTAGAGTTTTAGCTTTACAAGGAAGGGGTTTGGAGTTCTAGTCCCTCACAGAGTAGTTCCCCCCCCCCCCTAAATTCTACACATACGTAGAGACCTAAAATATATATGTCAATCTCTATAATGATATATATTCACAAACATAGCTCCCCTATATCATGTCTCCTCCCCCAGAGTATATGCATTGTATCACATATGTTGGAAGTGCTTGGTGTGACTACTGCGAGGATGAGACACTATATAGGGGAGCTTTGTGTGTGTATATAGCTAAAATTATAGATGTCTACACAAATATTTTCATATCTTTACATATGTGTACAATTTATAAAAGAAAATAAAAAAAAAAAACTACTGACAGGGCTTGAACTCCTAACATCTCTTGCAGAGTGGATCAGCTAAGCACTAGACTACACAGACAGCTTGTCTAAACACTGTGTTGAATCCTTATGTTATACACTACAGATGATGATGTCATAAGGAGGCAGGGCTTGCATTAGATCTGAGGAATAGAACACCCTCTTTACAAAGTTGCAGCTTAAGGACTGGACCTGTGAGGAGGTGAATCAACCTCTTGGCAAAAGCCCCTTAAACAGCCAGTCATTGCCCAGATCATCACCCTAGAGCTGGGAGATGTATATAGAGCCAGCAGACCTTGGTTTCACTATCGATTTTAACAGCTTAGAGGGGAGTAAACACAGAGTGTGCAGGCAGCCAATCACAGCGCAGGGGGAGTGACCAGGGCATTTCCTGTTTAGTGGCATATCCCAACAGGCTGAATGAAATGTCAGCCACCCAATCACAGTGCAGGGGGCATGTCTAGGGAGGGATCCGGCCGGGGGGCGTGTCTGACCAGCAACAGCAGAAAAAGAACACAGATTTACAGAAAAGCTCATATCTGGTAAACCAAGTGACTGAGGTAATGCAACCCAATTACAAAATTGCTTATTTTTACTGTCCCCATAATCTGAGACATGATCTTTGTAACGATAAAACCCCTTTAAAAAGGAAGAAACACAGCGTCTGATGATATCCATGAATTCAAGACTTCATTCAGTCATTGAATAACAAAGGCTTTTCAACCAAATACTAGAAACTAACATTTTATTTACAATTATTTAATTTATCCAATTACCTTTGGTCCCTTTAAAAACAGGCACATGTTAAGGAGCTGAAACCTCTAAACCCTTGATCCAATTTTAATGTGGATACTCTCAAATGAAAGCTGAAAGTCTGGACTTTATGTCCAAGTCCATTATTTAACTTGAATATGTTTCAGTAAACAGGTTGAAAAAACAAAATTTGTGTCAGTGTCTAAATATATATGGACCTAAATGTATAGATTTTTTACACATACAAATAAAACTGGATGGCTCACTACAGGAAAAGCAAAGTGCACTAAAAATCGACTTAATAGTTAATGGAATATTTCTTTTTTCCTTTATGTTTTTTTAAAAAAAGGCATATACTTGTTCAGAGCTCTAAGTTTTTTTCCATTCCTGACCCTTTGACAGCCTAAGTATCTAGGACTGTGTGTGTTTCATGATAAATTCTGCCGCTTGACACTTAGTGACAGAACAGAAACTTTGGCCATTGCCCATAAATCAATGACATTAACAGAGACCTACTGATCATTCATCCTGCAACCAGCTCATTCAACAAGACCCATTTCTTCTGTACACAGGAAAATGGATAGTTTCTAGTTTCAGCTTCAGTCATTACTGGGAAGTCAAATAGGAACCTTGGAAATGGAAAGAGCTGGCAGAGAAGCCCCCATCAACTCATACAGGTGGAAGATTCTTCTCCATCAGTCTGGAGCTTTATAAGGCTTATTCATTAGGAAAGTGCTGACGGTAGCTCTATCGAACATGAAATCCCATTGAACATGACACTAATACCTGTTAAGCTAACTGCTGGAGAGGGGCTTCGACTGTGTATTTTCCCATAGCTGCATGTTGAAATGCTACATGGTTGATATTTAAACAGTAATAAAAACTTGGCATAGTTTGCTCTCATTTGTTTTACTAAGCTTATTGGTAGTGGGGTCACCGGATATTGAGACAGACTCTCTTTGAATATAACATTAGAGGAATAAGAGTATGTTCACACGGCTTGTTGGATGCTTTTTAGGATCCGAAAAAAAACAAAACGGCGCTGCGTACATCGCATCCAAAACGCAGGTGCGTGTTTGGATGCGTTTTGGCTGCAGCAGAAACGCACCTTATAGTTTTAAATAGGGTGTCTGCTGCGTCACATGGATCAAGAATTGACTTGACAATTCTGTGAACGAATCCGAAAGATGCATCACAAAGACGCATGCAAACACGCATTGGAGATCACTGTTCTGAATGCCAATATGTGTTTTACATTGAAAGCAATGTAAATCACACTGCACATCACTAGATGCGTGTTTGGGTACGAAACACGGATCCAAACAAGCATCTAAAAACCAATCCCAACACAGAGTCAACTTGGCGTGTGAACATACCCTAAAGTGGAGCGTGTATTTAAAGCAGGAATAGCTTTAACATTGTTTTACGTTGCTTACAACTAGCGTTGAGGACAATACATGTTATCCTGCTGCTATGCGGACCTGGTGCAGCAACAGTGCTAGGCGTGACTCGCCTGAGGCATCAAATGTAAGGATCTGTGGATGGAAAATTGTTAGCGGAATACAGTAATAGCAAAATGGATAATATTTAAAGAAATCTCGTCCATACCTTCCAAAATATTTTAGCATAGAAAGGTGCCTGCAGTGCAGATTTTTTAATCCACAGCATGGCACTTTCTGTTGCAGGAAGAGCAAGGATTTGTAGTGGATTTTCCCTACTGACTTCAATGGGGAAATGAGAATTTGCAATTAAATCCTTCTGTTTCCAAAGATCTACACCAAAAGTGTTGACCCTGAGCAAGGCAAAAAAAACGCTGAGGTGGATGCCAATTACCCCATAAAAAAATAAAAATTTCCAAAAATCAGAAAAAAATCCCAAGATCAACAACCTATCATATCTAGTAACCAAAATCTGAAATAGTATATTCCAATAATCTCACATTGGGTTCACACAGCAGTATTTTGGTCCATGTTTTGCATCAGTATTTGCAAGCCAAATCCAGAAAGAAGTCCAAAACACAGAAGATTTTCTGCTGTTCCTTTTTCTGTATAAGTTCTACTCCAAGTTTTGGCTTACAAATACTAAAGCAAAACATTGTCCATAATACTGTTGTGTGAACTCAGCCTCACCGCTTTTACAGTAAAGAATCCCCACCTATGAAACGATCTTTTCTCTAGACGTAGAGAATCCCCCTTCCTCATGGTTACAAGCCTCAGTGTAAAAAGGTCATGAGAGATTTGTGTCATTTTGCATATTTGTACATAGTACTTAAATTCGCCCTAAGCAGTCTTTTTTCCAACCTGAATAACCCCAAGTTTGATAGCCTATCTTGGTACTGCAATTCACCCATTCCCCAAACGAACTTAATTGCGCTCTTATGTACCCACTCCAGCACAGCTACAACCTTCTTATACACTGGTGCACAAAACTTTACACGATTATCCATATGTGGCCTCACCAGTGATTTGTATAGAGGACAAACTAGGTTTTCGTCATGAGCATCTATGCGTCTTTTAATGCAACCCATGTTACCTGCTCTGGGATCCTTACCTCATTTTCAGCAGTAGTGTTACCCAATATCAAGCTATTTAGTACAGAATTGTACATTTTGTTTCCTCAACCATACATTTATGCACATTAAACCTCTGTCCAAGCCTTTACCTTCTTCTTCATGTAATATCATATTGTTCTTCTCTATGTGGTACTCATGTTTCCAGTCTTCAGCTGCTGCCTTGGCAAGGTTTTACTGGTCCCCCGACCATTCTCAGTTTACTGACCATTTACAATGACATATTGAAAGGTCATGATAGGCTTCAACTCTCATTACCTGCAACCTGCCCTCAACATTGCTTGGACCTCAAATTGAATGAACTCTGCCTGCTCTGCCCCATTGGTTATCTGTCTAGGCCAGGCATCCTCAAACTGCGGCCCTCCAGCTGTTGGGAAACTACAACTCCCATCATTCCCACTGTTATAGGTTATATAAATTCATGATGGGAGTTGTAGTTTCCCAACAGCTGAAGGGCCGCAGTTTGAGGATGCCTGGTCTACGCTTTTGCCTGTTCCACCTATACTGCATATAACATGCCAGCTGCTGCTGCGGGAGACTGACCTGGGGGTAGCAATCAAGAAGTATCCTGTGGTGGATTCCAAGCCCACTTGTGGGGGCTGAAAGGGAGGACTAGGTGTTCGTCAGACTCCACTGCCCAGTGTAGTCATATGTAAATCCTACATGCAACTTGGTGGATTTACCACCTGTCTTCAGAGAGACTTTGTGACAGATTTCCTTGTAGATTCAGTGTCAGATTTGCAACAGAATTATCCACAGCATTTTCTGACCTGTATGATCTTAGAACTTAGCCTAAAGAATAGCAGCTTATCAACAAAGAAGGAATGGACTTGACTGGTAGTATCATGAATGGACCACAAATATGGGCAGAGTTATAGACAGTGTGAGCTATAGTTTAATTTGGCACTTTGCAGACCCTCGCAGTGTGACTGAGGGAGTTGGAATTATTATCGGGACACTGTACCTGGCTTCTCTGAGGGCACTGTAACTAGTACATTTTGATGATACTGGTTTGATATTTTTTGGGGACCTTTTAGATGATAATTTGTGATTGGTACCTGTGGGAAAACACTGTGGTCAGTACTGACAGACCTCAGTTAATACTTTTTGAGTATAGAATGGTCATGCACATCTATATGCGTATTGGGTAACTCTAGTAGAAAAGGCCATAAGGTCTGTAAAAATAGAGAAACGGTAATCCACAGCATTCAAAAATAAGGTGTGCTTCTGATTTATTTACAAATCTGATAGAAAGTCATAACGCGCTCGTCTTCCTACCAGACGTCTCGTAAGCATACCTCACTTCATCCTAACTCTTGTCTACCCCAGGCCGCAGATGTCACTTGATAAAGGCACGTCAGCCGTAACGTCGTGACAAAAGTCTGCATGTCACCAACTGCACGATCTACCTATCTGGAACAGATGAAAATATTTTTTAAATTGTGTTACCTATCATAAATAATACTAATCTATGGAGGTTTTATATTATGACTTTCTATCACATTTGTCAATAAATCAAAAGCTCACCTTATTTTTGAGTGCCGTGGATTACCTATTCTAAGGGCATGTCCCCACAGCACGGGTTTTAGGCCGGTTTTTCAGGCGGTTTGCGGTTTTGCAGACCGCCGGAAAAACCGGCCGAAAATGAGCACAAGGGGGTCCTGTGGAAAACCCGTGCCGCAGTCCCCACTGCACAGGTTGTCCGTCCGGCGGTTTTGCCGCCCGCAGTCCGCCCGCAAAACATTGTACCTGCACATTCTTCTGTCCGGTTTTCGGATGGAATCTGTGCAAGTCAATGTGAAGGTGGAGGGTTTTTCTCCGCTCATCGCGGAGAAAAGCCGTCCCCCCGCGGCCATGGGGACGGTCGCAAAACAGTGCAAATACCGGTCGCATAACCGACCGGTATTTGGCACTTGCCGTGGGAAGGCACCCTAAGTGCACTGTAATTTACACTTGTTCACACTGCCTTGGAAATACATGTTGATTATTAGGCTATGTTCACACGCCGTAATTGCGGCACGTACAGTACGCAGGCAATTACGCCGGGTGATTTGGGAGTCGTGCTGATCAGCACATACTCCTGTGGCCGTACGATCATATTGTACGAGCGGGGAGAAGAGGCGTAATCCATAGTTCTCGCTCGTATTAGAGCGTAAATACAACGCAAAATGCGCGTCGAAATTTGCCCGTGTGAACATACCCTTATGTGAACAAAACCTTATGGGAATACCCCCACTGAGGTGAGCATCACTGTTATCAGGCACAGAGACAGTCATTATTACGCGGTTTCTGTCTTTGTGATAGGGACACTGTTGCTGTCACTGTTGGGCTGGATTCACACTATTGCATGCATTTTCTGGAATGCAGATGGTTTTGTAATTAGAACTAAATTTAGAACACAGGTGAAAAGTGTATTGATTTAAAAAAAAAAACAACGCTTTTGATTGCTTGAGTTTACACGTCATGTTACTGCATGTGTTTTTGTGGAATACCGGTGATTTTGTAATGAACTTCAGTGTAAAGTAACTAAATTTCATTGAATAACCAGATGCATTCAACAAAAACCCATGCAGTAACATGATGTGTGAACCCTGCCATAAGCTGCGTTTACACGGCAAAGACCAAATACCGGTCGGGAAATCCCAAAACAGTATTTTGTCTCTTTTTGGCATGCAGGGCTTTTGTCCGCGGTTTGTAAGTTCAAGCCGTCCCCCTTCACACCTACATGTTCATGTTCCGCCCAAAAACCGGGCGGAAGATTTAACATGTTCTAAGTTTTTTGGACCGCCGGCGGTGTTAAAAGCCGTTCGGCGGAAAATCCGTGTAGTTGGGACTGGTGAACAGATTTTCTATTAATGTCAATGTAAAAGGTTACCAATCGGTTTACAGATCACTTTCAAATCCGAAAACCGTCTGTAAAGCCAACGGAAAACCTGTGCCATGGGGACAAGCCCTTAGGGTGCTTTTAAATGGTGCAGTTTTTCAATTCCAGTGCTGCACTGTAGTGAAACTGCCTTTAGGGTGCTTTCACACAGTGAATTTTCTGGTGATTTTTTTTTCTTTGTAGAAATGCAATTAATGCACCAAAAATGCACTGTGTGAAAACACCCTTATAACCAGCCACAACGGTAACGTGACATTGTAGCCTGTGATTGGCTGCACCTGTAACGTGAATGATGAACGCTGAGAAGACTGCCTCAGAGGAAGAAGTGGAGTATGATTCTTTTCTTCTAGACCAGGGGTGTCAAACTCGTTTTCGCCGGGGGCCACATCGGCCTCACGGCGTACCTTAAAGGGCCAACCTAATTTTAGAACTGTGTAAATGTAACTTCTCCTTAACAGTTAAGAGAGCTATTAAGGAGTAGTTTCATTTGTACAGTATTCCTGTTACAATCAGCCCTTTGATGGTAATCAGGAAGAAGGTGAGGCCCATGGCGGGAGGCAGGCCAGATGGTGGAGGCCCACGGCGGGAGGCAGGCCAGATGGTGGAGGCCCAGAGGGGGAGGCAGGCCAGATGGTGGAGGCCCAGAGGGGGAGGCAGGCCAGATGGTGGAGGCCCAGAGGGGGAGGCAGGCCAGATGGTGGAGGCCCAGAGGGGGAGGCAGGCCAGATGGTGGAGGCCCACTGGGGGAGGCAGGCCAGATGGTGGAGGCCCAGAGAGGGAGGCAGGCCAGATGGTGGAGGCCCAGAGAGGGAGGCAGGCCAGATGGTGGAGGCCCAGAGGGGGAGGCAGGCCAGATGGTGGAGGCAGGCCAGATGGTGGAGGCCCAGAGGGGGAGGCAGGCCAGATGGTGGAGGCCCACAGGGGGAGGCAGGCCAGATGGTGGAGGCCCACAGGGGGAGGCAGGCCAGATGGTGGAGGCCCACAGGGGGAGGCAGGCCAGATGGTGGAGGCCCACAGAGGGAGGCAGGCCAGATGGTGGAGGCCCCCCGAGGGAGGCAGGCCAGATGGTGGAGGCAGGCCAGATTGTGGAGGCCCAGAGGGGGAGGCAGGCCATCTGGTGGAGGCAGGCCAGAGGGTGGAGGCCCACAGAGGGAGGCCAGCCAGATGGTGGAGGCCCACAGAGGGAGGCAGGCCAGATGGTGGAGGCCCAGAGGGTGAGGCAGGCCAGATGGTGGAGGCCCAGAGGGGGAGGCAGGCCAGATGGTGGAGGCCCAGAGGGGGAGGCAGGCCAGATGGTGGAGGCCCACAGAGGGAGGCAGGCCAGATGGTGGAGGCCCACAGAGGGAGGCAGGCCAGATGGTGGAGGCCCACAGAGGGAGGCAGGCCAGATGGTGGAGGCCCACAGAGGGAGGCAGGCCAGATGGTGGAGGCCCAGAGGGGGAGGCAGGCCAGATGGTGGAGGCCCACAGAGGGAGGCGGGCCAATGGTGGAGGCCCACGGCGGGAGGCAGGCCAAATGGTGGAGGCCCACGGCGGGAGGCAGGCCAGATGGTGGAGGCCCAGAGGGGGAGGCAGGCCAAATGGTGGAGGCCCAGAGGAGGAGGCAGGCCAGATGGTGGAGGCCCAGAGAGGGAGGCATGCCAGATGGTGGAGGCCCAGAGGGGAGGCAGGCCAGATGGTGGAGGCCCAGAGGGGGAGGCAGGCCAGATTGTGGAGGCCCAGAGGGGGAGGCAGGCCAGATTGTGGAGGCCCAGAGGGGGAGGCAGGCCAGATGGTGGAGGCCCAGAGGGGGAGGCAGGCCAGATGGTGGAGGCCCAGAGGGGGAGGCAGGCCAGATGGTGAGGCCCACAGGGGGAGGCAGGCCAGATGGTGGAGGCCCAGAGGGGTAGGCAGGCCAGATGGTGGAGGCCCCAGAGGGGGAGGCAGGCCAGATGGTGGAGGCCCAGAGGGGGAGGCAGGCCAGATGGTGAGGCCCAGAGGGGGAGGCTGGC
Source organism: Phyllomedusa bahiana (assembly GCA_025379985.1). Lineage (NCBI taxonomy): Eukaryota > Metazoa > Chordata > Amphibia > Anura > Hylidae > Phyllomedusa > Phyllomedusa bahiana. The sequence continues at coordinate 73,545 of JAODAL010003527.1, forward strand.
CCGATGGTGAGGCCCAGAGGGGGAGGCAGGCCAGATGGTGAGGCCCAGAGGGGGAGGCAGGCCAGATGGTGAGGCCCAGAGGGGAGGCAGGCCAGATGGTGAGGCCCAGAGGGGGAGGCAGGCTAGATGGTGGAGGCCCAGAGGGGAGATAGGGGGCTAGATGGTGGAGGCCCGGGGAGGGGGAGGCAGGCTAACTAGTAAGACCTGGGGTGGGGTTAGAGGACTAACTGTTAAGACCCCAGTAGTGAAGCCACTTACCAGCCTCAGTGAACGGTCCTCCCGCAGGAGCAGGTATCTTCTCACCAGACAGGAAGCTTCTCTGCTCAGCATCCTGCCAGGCCTGCAGGGGGCGGGGCCGGAGCACTGAGCAGGCGGAGCCAGGCAGTCTGTGCTCTTCTACTGTGCATGGAGCTGCCTCCTGAGCTCACTGAGCTGTGCTGCCCATGCTGCTCCTGTCTCACTGAGAGAAGCAGCCGCTGCGGAGCTCAGCTCAGCAACAAGTGCCGGGCCGGATAACACAAGGCAACGGGCCGGATTTGGCCCGCAGGCCTTGTGTTTGACACCTGTGTTCTAGACCAGAGGTTCCCAACCCTAGTCCTCAAGGCACACCAACTGGTCATGTTTTCTGGCTTTCCTTAGCATTGCACAGGTGAAGTCATTATTGTCTGTGCATTCTGTGGGAGATCCTTAAAACATGACCTGTTGGTGTGCCTTGAGGACTGGAGTTGGGGAACACTGTTCTAGACGAACAAGCATTTTGAACTGTCCGAACACCCTCTTTAACTTCAGTGTAAGGTATTGGAAGGTAGTTACTAAACTACTTGCATTCAACAAAAACATAGGGGGTAACATGACATGAGAACCCAGCCTTAGGATGGGGTGTAGTTTCTTAGATGAAGTAATTTATGGGGGTAGATAACATACAGACCCCTCAAAACCAAATTAGAACTTAATCGTAGATTAAGAGTCCGGAGGTACTCGAAAGGCGTCAGTTCATTTGTGCTGCCATATTTGGCTTTTTTCGCTCCACTTTTTCATATCATTAAATGCATACAGATTTCTATATATCGGAGTTGCTGGCTATACTTTTTTCTCTATACCATCTGTGAGTTGTCTCATTGATTTGCCCACTGAAGACTCTGGTCGTTTGATCAGAATGTAAAATTATGGTTGGCGAACAGAGTCTCTATCTTTAACTCTTCTTTACTGTATCTTTACTACAAGAGAACAAATGAACATGGTACCAATAGCATAAATGTATTCGGGTAACTTGTATGCCAGGACAACGGTTCAGTCCTTATATGGTGTAGCAGTCTCTCTTCGGCGGGTCACCTCTCCATCCATACCTGTACTGAGACCTCACAGGTAACTCTCCTTCTTGCTTCCTCTACAGGGGCACTAAACAACCCTTCTCTTGCTTTACAGTATAGGCCAAACACGTTACCTTCTCAAAATGGGGATACGCCACACCACCTTCCCTTTTACTTCTTCTCTCTCCTTTGTTTGATCTCAAGCACCTCCCTCTTCTCTTCATCTCACTCTGCCTCTTCAACTGTCTCTGCCTCTCCAGCTGCCTTCTCTCTGGTAAATTCCTTTGCCAGCGACAGCTCTTCACTTTCTGTGTTCTGGCACCATCTCCTGGGCAAAAGGACACACAGCAGCTCTTTGTTACCAGAAGAAAGCATCTGGGTCAATTACATTGTTACCTTTTTGGTCTTTTCCTTCTGTTCTGGAGCTAGGGGCAGTATGGGTACAGTTTTGTGGGGTCGCCATGTTCAGGGCAGTTATTCGTCAAAGGAAGAGGTATGTTTTTGGATTTTATGGGAAAACTGAACATATCAGACCTCTGCACCCGCCGGTAACCTAGCCCCAGCCACATGAGTAATTTGACCTATGTTGGTAACTTATATAATCACGTCCCAGATGGTGTGTGTATATATGTGTTTTGTCTCCTGGTTATAGAAACATATCATCTACATTCATGTTTGCAATGCATGATTCTTATGTAATGGTCTGATTAATTTTATATATTGATTGGATGGGTGATTCTACATAATAATAAGTTAAAGTTAAGTTTTACAGTGTATTTTTAGGAGAGTTTATTCTCGTTTGTGACTGTTTTTTAAATTAACCCCAATTTTGCCTGTGTTGCAATTAATTAAATTGCATTACAAAAAAATGCATGCGTTTTCTTCTTGAGTTTTGATTCAGTTTAATCCTTGTCTGGTACCATGGGATCAATGGTATCAGACAAGGGTTAGAAACATAGCAAATACACAAGAAAAATGCATGAATCCAGCATGTGTACTTTTTCTAGTTGATCAAAATCTCACCGTTTTCTACATGTGATTTATATACAGTTAATAAACATATGCAATAATGCAACATGTGAACCTAAGGGGATGATCACATGTATTTTTTACATGCCTGTTTAGATCCATGTTTCGAACGCAAACACGCATCTAACAATGTGCAGTGTGATTTACGTTAGTTTATTAGTTTCAATGTAAAACACGCATCAGCGTTCAGACGTCTGATCGCCGATTTGTGTTTAATATGCGTCTTTCGGATCCGTTCAAAGAATTTACATGTCAATTCTTGATCCGTTTTACACATGGGACACCCTATTTAAAACTATAGAGGGTGCGTTTCTGCTGCACAGAAAATGCATCCAAAACACATATCACACTTTGGGTATGTCTTTGGATACGTTTTACGCAGCGCTTTTCAATCCGTTTTTCGGATTGAAAAACACCGTGTGAACATACCCAAAGGCTCGTGTTTAGGCTTTACACCGACTAAAGTAAGCAGGGTCACAGCCCCATAAAGCACCTGCTCCTTCTGACAGTAGGTAAGAACTTGCACTAGATGGGTAGATATCATCCTAGTGAGATGAAGGACCTATGCTGACACTGTGCCCATGTGACTAAACTTGTCGGGGAGGAGTTATTCTCAATTTGCTACAGAGTGTGCAGATATCTGTGGTTTTTAGCTGCAGAGCTCTCCAGCTGCAAAGCGCAGCACTGTCCTTGTGGGGATGCAATGTTCTGCGTGGTTCGTGGGTTCTTGTCCTCCTGGGGATGCAATATTTTGCATGGACTGTGGGTTCTGAGTGCCCTGTCCTGCTGGGGATGCAATGTTCTGCATGGACTGTGGGTTCTGAGAGGCTTGTCCTGGTGATGCAATGCTCTGCATGGACTGTGGGTTGTGAGTGCCCTGTCCTCCTGGGGATGCAATGCTCTGCAGTGACTGTTGGTTTTGAGTGTCTGGTCCTCCTGGGGATGCAATGCTCTGCAGGGACTGTGGGTTCTGAGTTCCCTGTCCTCCTTGGGATGCAATGTTGTGCAGGAACTGTGGTCTCTGAGTGCTCTGTCGTCCTGGGGATGCAATGATCTGCATGGACTGTGGGTTCCGAGTGCCCTCTCCTTCCGGCCTTCTATTAAAACCTCTCCCTTACTAATGTCCTTCTAACAGGATCAGCTGGTTAACGGCTGTTTAAACTGCCCACAGCTGAATGGAAGTGGCGCCGTATTCCGCGCGCCGGATTGCGCTTCAATACGGTCGCAATCCGTCGGAGTCATTACGGTAATCCACTGCTCTCATAGAGAACAGTGGATTCCGTCGCTCCTCCCCGCTCGGCAAATCCGCCGCGGGGGGAGAAAGTGACATGCACATTATTTACGGCGCGGACGAGCCGTAAACAATGCATTGTCTATGGGGCCGGAAGCGGCGCCCCGCCGCGCTCCAGCCCCGCCCCCGTCCCGCCCCGTATTCACGGCGGATTTGTGCGCTCAATACGGCGCACAAATCCGTCGGGAATAAGCCGTGTGAACGGGGCCTAACAGGATCAGCTGGGAATAACAGAGCTGTTTAAAACTGCCCACAGCCTGAACAGGAAGTGTGAGCCTGAAGCTCCTGTGAAGAACAGGTTATGTAAAACAGCCACATTGGGGAAAAGAAAAACTGTAGTTGATAGGGTAGCAACCTGTAATTCTAAGCATCAGGCCTACTCATAGGTGTTACATGAAACGCTGGACCTTTCTTGGAAGCTGCTGTGACATCCCATTATAAAAACAAAACCACAGAAAAGATGGGACATAAATCTCTAGTAAACTACAAAGCTACACTTATAGCTCAATGGCTGAGAGATATACGGAGTCCATGCAGCAGGCGTCTCTGGCCCATATGCTGCATGGAAAAGAAATAACAGGCGCCGGTCATTAATGAGCAAGTGCTCTAGATGCCAGTTCACACAAGTATGCAAAACGCCACAGTATAACATATAGGGAGACTGCACAAAATGCAACAATAAAAATTGCATATAGATAAGGCGATACAAAGGGTAACACCATTTGTACAGTTACACCATGCTGGTTTACAGCCAATATCGCCCATAATATTCAAATGGGAAGGCTGTCCAGCACTTAAAGGGTGTCCTGCACAAAATACTTGTACCCTAAGCTCCCCAGTATCTTAGGGCCAAAAAGTGATAACATACTTGAAAAATATCAAATTCACTCTTCAAAATCCACCTCCAAATCTGCTTGAAAAAAAAACGCCCGATTAGGGTATGTTCACACAGCTTATTTTGGGGTGCATTTCCCCACGTATTTCGCAGTGTACTGCGCTTAATACGTGGGGAAATGCACCCCATAATTACGGTAATCCATAGGTCTCACAGAGAACTATGGATTACGCCTCCTCTCCCTGCTCGTACAATACAATCGTATTGTACGAGTGGGGAGATAATTGACATGTCAATTACTTGCGGCGAATACGCGCCGCGAGTAATCAATGTCTATGGGCCGTGGGAGTACGCGCTGATCAGCGCGACTCCCAAATCACCCGGCGTAATTGCGGCTGTACTGTACGTGCCGCAATTACGCCGTGTGAACATACCCTTAGAGGTGTATTTCTAAGCCTATTTTGAAACATACATAGAAAAATCCTATACCGCATTCTTCCCTGTGGTGATTTTGCTTGTGCAAACACCTCAAGGATTGTCAAGGCACCTAAATTTACACAGGTAAAACAGTCTCTAAATCCGTGCTACAAATCTGATTGTAAAATAAGTGTTGTGTGAACGACGTTGCATATTTTACATTGCAATCAATAAAAGGTGTTTACAACATTGTTTGAAGCTTATTTCGGTGTAAAATATGCGCCAAAATAAGCTTTGAAATTCGTTGTGTGACCATACCCTAAATCAAAGGCCGACTGTTGGAAACAGCAGAGATTGCTATAAAAAAAGGATGTAAAACCTATTCCCTGCAATAGCCAAACGTTTAAAAAAAAAAAACAAAACATTTTTTTGTTAGAGCTACATTAATATACCGTACCTGTTCTGACTTACGTACAAGTTTAAGAACAAACAGTCCCTATCCCTTTCATAATCCAGGGATCGCCTTTAAACCCTGATATGCAGTGATCAGCAACTTTTATATAGCAAGCTTAAAGGGGTTGTCTCACTACAAGGATTGCTTTTTATGCTAAAGATCTTGCAAAAACAAGTTACTTTGCAATATATGTCCATTAACAGTGTCCTACTTATTCCTAGATATCCTCTCTTGTACGGGCTGCATCAGCTCCTCAGGTCGCTATAGCTACAGACCTGTTCCATCTCTCCTGTTAGGCTGCCAGCGCCGGTCGCTATAGCTACAGCCCTGGTGTCCTCAGCAACTTGTCACTGCAGGCCAGTAAAAGCCAGTAAACGCACCCCTGAATTCAGAAATGAAATCAAGAAAACAGGGCTGAGCAATCAATGTAATGAGACAAACCCTTTAACCCAGGTGGTCATGGGGAGCAGCTCATTTTGTCTCATTCTCACATAGAACAATCAAATAACTTGATTAGTGGTGGCGAACATTATGCCCAAAGGTCCTAAAAATCATTTGATCAGGCCCGGTGCTTGATGTCGCCAAATCAGCAAAGAGCTGCACAGATTTCACTCAAGCTGCCCCTCTCCAATGTACTATTGTGCATGCGCTAGTCTCCAACACTCCGACAATTGTTTGCTGCCTTGGGGAGATAGTACATGCCATTTGTACCCCTATATCCTACTGCACATTGGGAGAGAAAGTGTATGGACATCATAGCACGATGGAAGCAGAGACTCGCTGCATATATCATATACATTCTCCAGAAGCAGAGATGCCGTGCGACCGCTGTCATGTGCAGGTTAAAGGGGATGCATCGCTTCCTTACTTCGGCTGATTCACACTGCTCTTAGCTTCTCAACTCTGTGAATGCAGGGGCGTTTCTTCCCCTCCCAGCTGGATGACATCATCCCCCTTCACTGCTGGCCTGAGACTACCCCCCCCCCCCCCTCCTCCTCCTCTCAGTCCACATATCACTGAGTCTCTCCCTATCAGTCTTATTTTATAAGAGCTGTATACATACCACAGGCTGCATTCAATCTAATCTGAGCACTGATCTCTCACAGCTGGAGATGTATTACAGCTTTCTAAGAACGGCACAGATCTGCGTGTATGCAGGAGAGTTAGGCACAGGGACAAAACTGTCATGTTTTCTCATTGTACAATCTGCTGCAGTCTGTTTCTGCTAGGTGTGGAGACAGAAAATGCTAAGGCCCCTAACGCAGAGTCATTCTGTATAGCCCGTGAATCGACCCAGGAGCTATACAGAATGTAAATGAGCTCTCAGCTTGTGAATTGCAAGGAGGAGGGATCCGGAGGGATTCGACCCAAGGGACACTGTGAGAACAAGGCAGCTTTGCTAATGACATCCAATTGCAAAGTTGCTTGTTTTCATTGTCCCCTTATTCTGAAGACCATTTAATGAAACGATAACACCCCTTTAAGCTGTAACAAATTCTGAGCAAAAAGATTTTTTGTAATAGATATTATTATTATTTCGTTTTGAGCGCCCTTGGCTCCAGAGCGCTGTACATTCGGGTTGCATACATAACATAGGTCAAACAAGTACAGAGGTGACAAATTAATAACTAACAGCTGGTACAGAAGGAGAGAGGGCCCTGCCCGTGAGGGCTTACAGTCTACGAGGAAGGTGGGAAGAGACAGAAGGTGAGGGACAGAAATGTTTTTGGGTTGGAGTAGTGGCAACAGAGTTGTTGTTGGTTATAGGCAATCCTGAAGAGATGGGTTTTCAGTGAGAGTGGGGGGGGAGAGTCTGATGTGCTGGGGCAGTGAGTTCCAGAGTGTGGATGAAGCATGGGAGAAGTCTTGGAGACGGTTATGTGAGGAGCTGATAAGAGGAGAGCCGAGAAGAAGGTCCTGTGAGGAGCTGAGATTGCGTGAGGGGAGATATCTGGAGATTAAGGCAGAAATGTATGGAGGGGAGAGGTTATGGGGAGCCTTATAGGTCATGGTTACTAACTTGAACTGGATTAATTGGGCAATGGGAAGCCAGTGAAGGCATTGGCAGAGGGGAGAGGCAGAGGAGTAGCGAGGAGAGAGGTGAATCAGACTGGCGGAAGAGTTAAGGATAGATTGGAGGGGAGCAAGGGTGCTAGATGGAAGGACACATAGAAGGATGTTGCAGTAGTCCAGGCGGGAGACGAGGGCATGGACAAGCATTTTTGTGCTTTCAAAGTTACGGAATGAGCGGATACAGGAGATATTTTTCAGGTGGAGGCGGCAGGCAGAGGGGAGGGCTTGGATGTGCGGTTTGAAGGATAGATTGGAGTCAAAGGTTATCCCAAGGCAGCGGATTTGCAGAGTCGGTAAGAGAGTGTAGTCATTGACTATGATAGATCAGGTGGAGGGATGGAGTGGGAAGGTGGAAAGATAATGAATTCAGTTTTCTCCACATTTAGTTTCAGGAGACTGGAGGAGAAGGAGGAGGATATGGACGAAAGACCGTCTGGTATCCGTGAGAGCAGAGAGGTAACATCTGGGCCAGAGATGTAGAGTTGGGCATCATCAGCATACAGGTGGTATTGAAAGCCATGTGATGCTATTAGCTGACCCAGACCTAGAGTGTAGATAGAGAAAAGTAGTGGGCCCAGCACAGACCCCTGGGGGACACCACCGGCGAGGGGGCAGGAGGAGGAGGAGGTGGTGCGAGAGTGAGAAACGCTGACTGTTCTATCGGTAAGGTATACATATTCTCACAGTCACTGCAGAGCATTGCATCCCCACAATAACAGGGCTGTGCAGAACACTGCACCCCTGGGCACACAGAAACCAGTCTCGGCAGCTGATTGCACCCTGAGGACAGAGCACCCAGTCTCTGCAGAGCATTGCATCCCCACAAGAACAATGTTATGCAGAGCACTGCTGCACCCCAGGAGGACAGGGCTCCCAGAACTCAGATATATAGAATCCAATTGGTCAGCACCAAGATGTAGTAGTTGAGGAACTTTATTGTAAATTGCCGGTACAAGTAAAAGGTGTGCAGGCAGGCGAGTTGAGTTTTGCCTGCTTGCAGACTTTTTACTTGCACTGGCAATTTTCAATAAAGTTCTTAAACTACAACATCTTGGTGCTGACCAATTGGATTCTGTATATCTATTTGCTTTGCACACCTTGGAGTGCAGGTCGTGCACAGTATTACAGAGGACTACCATTACCATGCTATATAGGTGAGCTGGTTAACTACTTTTTCTCTCCCAGAACTCAGTCCCTGCAGTGCACTGTATCCCCATAAAGATAGTGCAGTCAGAGTCCCCAGTCTCTGCAGGGCACTGCACTCCTGGCAGACAGAACACCCAGAATCCCCAGTCCTTGCAGAGCATTGCATCCCCACAAAAGCAGTGCTATTCAGAGCCTTACACCCCCAGGAGGACCAAGAAACCAGTCTATGATGACCATCCCATAAAAGACAGAACATACAATTTCTACAAAGCATTGTCATAACGATAAAGCAATCAGAGTCCCAGAACCTGGAGAGACCCTCATTCCCAAACGAATAAAGTACCAAGAACCCACAGTCCATGCAGAGCATTGCACCCCCACAATTACACTGTTCTGCAGAACACTGCACCCCAGGACAGGGCACCAAGACCCTAAAAAATCTGCCTAGCATTGCACCCCCACATGCACACTTTTCTGTACAGCACTGCACCCCACGACAGGGCACCCAGAACCTACAATCCATGCAAAGCACTTCACCCCCACAAGCACAAGGTTCTGCAGAGCACTGCAACCCAGGACAGGGCCCCAAGACCCTACAAAATCTGCAGAGCATTGCACCCCCTGCACACTGGTCTGCAGAGCACTGCAGCCCAGGACAGAGCACCCAGAACCTACAATCCGTGCAGAGAACTGCACCCCCACAAGCACAAGGTTCTGCACAGCAATGACCTCCAGGACAGGGCACCCAGAACCTACAATCCGGGCATAGAACTGCACCCCCACGAGCACTAGGTTCTGCAGAGCACTGCATCCCAGGACAGGGCACCAAGACCCTACAAAATCTGCAGAGCATTGCACCCCCACATGCACACTTTTCTGCAGAGCACTGCAGCCCAGGACAGAGCACCCAGAACCTACAATCCGTGTAGAGAACTGCACCCCCACAAGCACAAGGTTCTGCAGAGCATTGAACCCCAGAACAGGGCACCCAGTACCTACAGTCTCTGCAGAGTATTGCACTCCACAAGACCAGTGACACATATTACACAAGCTAGTGCAAAGCTCTTCAGCCAAAAACCCGGCAAACGACATAATTTGTAGCGAGCTCAGCATAGCTCCTCCCCACAGCCTGTCACATGGACAGGATCTCATCACAGGTCCTTTACCCGACTAGGAAATAGCATCTACCAGAACCCCTGGTGTCACTATGGCAGCGCTCGTCAGATTAGGAGTAAGTAACTATATTTGAGAATACCCCTATTGAGGTGAGCGAGTGGTATAGGCTGCAGTACCTGTAGTGCAATTAGCCTGGGTTATTATGCAGGATAGGGGTGGCCAGGTACACATGTAGTGGGGACTTTTGGGAAAGGTGTAGAGTGTGATACAAGGTGACCCCCTAGTCTTGTGTCCATCAGTGCTCTCCCTGCATCTCCATATAGACTGCTGCGTGTAGCAATGTAATGTGATGTTATATAACATGTTATGTAATATACAATATTATTATATATCATTACCATTAAACGTGTCACGGTTTCCTGACATTGTTTCCATGGTGCCTATTCTTACCGATCTAGACACATTTCAATGGGACTAATCTTTGTCTTGGCTCCTGCCGCATATTCTGTGCTGAATACGCATGGAAACAGCGACAGACGCATTTTTATAATATGCAATGCGGATTTGGAATCTGGTTTGCTAAAAATGCAACATAGTTTGTAATGTGAACGATGGCACATACTCCCATTGAAAACATTGGGACACTTCACGTTTATTGGTGTGTAAATCAAGCATTTTATGCACACAAAGTATGCAAAAAAGAATGGTGTGTCAACACAGCCTAACAGATCTAATAGGACCGTGCACAGAGCATTGCCTTAGAGCTCAGGCACAGAGAGTACTACAGCCCAAAATTCTATAGAGGTGCATAAGCCCTCTACTGTATATGTACTAATCCATCCCGTTGGATGCCATGTGCTCGGAAGCTACATAAATGACAAATGTAACCCCTCCAAATGGTTTGTGAGAACTGCCTCAGTGATTGGTAAATGCCTCATTGATTGTAAGAACAGTCTAATTCTTAGCCTATGTTCACACGGCTTATTACGCCCCGCAATTACGCCGCGTGGACGGGGACGTGAGCGGGGGGCCGGCACCTCGCCGGCCCATAGACTATCATTACTAGCGGCGCTTATACGCCGCTGGTAATTCACATGTCACTTATCACCCCCCGCGGCGTATTGTCCGAGCAGGGAGAGGAGACGTAATCCATAGTTCTCTATGAGAACTGTGGATTACCGGAATGACTGGGACGTATTCCAGCCGTAATTCGCGCATTACGGCGCGTAATTACGGACTGAAATACATCCCATTTTTAGCCTTAGAAGCGATAGGCTGGCCTGCTGTTTTGGGGAGGCTCCTGTGACTGCCCCTTCTTCTTTTTTTGGGAGGTGCCTATGACCAGCCTACTTTTTTGGGAAGGCCCCTGTGGCTGGCCCGCTGTTTTGGGGAGGTCCCCATTACTGGCCCGCTGTTTTTGTGGTGGATCATTGTGGGTGGCCCGCAGTTTTGTGGAGGCCCCTGTGGCTGGCTCCCTATTTTGGAGAGGTTCTCTGTGGCTGGCCCCGTGGTTTGGAGAGGTTCCCTGTAGCTAGCCCGCTGTTTTGGGGAGGTTCCCTGTGGCTGGCCTCCTGATTGGGGGAGGTCCCTGTGACTGCCCCTTCATTTTTTGGGAGGTGCCTATGACCAGCCTACTTTTTTGGGAAGGCCCCCGTGGCTGGCCCGCTGTTTTGGGGAGGCCCCCATTACTGGCCCGCTGTTTTTGTGGTGGATCATTGTGGGTGACCCGAAGTTTTGTGGAGGCCCCTGTGGCTGGCTCCCTATTTTGGAGAGGTTTGCTGTGGCTGGCTCCCTATTTTGGAGAGGTTCCCTGTGGCTGGCCCCCTGTTTTGGGGAGGTTCCCTGTAGCTGGTCCGCTTTTTTTGTGGTGGATCTTTGTGGGTGGCCCGCTCTTTGGGGCAGTTCCCTGTGGCTGGCCCCCTGTTTTGGGGGGAGTTCCCTGTGGCTGGCCCCCTGTTTTGGGGCAGTTCCCTGTGGCTGGCCCCCTGTTTTGGGGCGGTTCTGCGTGACTGGCCCCCTGTTTTGGGGAGGTTCCCCGTGGCTGGCCCCCTGTTTTGGGGCAGTTCCCTGTGGCTGGCCCCCTGTTTTGGGGCGGTTCCCTGTGGCTGGCCCCCTGTCTTGGGTCGGTTCCCTGTGCCGGGCCCCCTGTCGTGGTGCGGTTCCCTGTGGCTGGCCCCCTGTCTTGGGGCGGTTCCCTGTGGCTGGCCCCCTGTCTTGGGGCGGTTCCCTGTGGCTGGCCTCCTGTCTTGGGGCGGTTCCCTGTGGCTGGCCCCTTGTTTTGGGGAGGTTCCCTGTAGCTGGTCCTTTTTTGGGCGGATCTTTGTGGTGGCCCGCTCTTGGGGCAGTTCCCTGTGGCTGGCCTCCTGTCTTGGGGCGGTTCCCTGTGGCTGGCCCGCTGTTTTGGGGAGTTCCCTGTGGCTGGCCCCTTTTTGGGGGATCCCTGTGGGTGGCCCGCTCTTTGGGGCAGTTCCCTGTGGCTGGCCCCCTGTTTTGGGGAGGTTCCCTGTGGCTGGCCCCCTGTCTTGGGGCGGTTCCCTGTGGCTGGCCCCTTGTCTTGGGGCGGTTCCCTGTGGCTGGCCCCTGTCTTGGGGCGGTTCCCTGTGGCTGGCCCCTTCTCTTGGTGGCGGTTCCCTTTTGGCTGGCCTCTGTCTTGGGGCGGTTCCCTGTGGCTGGCCTCCTGTTTTGGGGAGTTCCCTGTGGCTGGTCCACTTTTCTTTGGGGGATCTTCCTGTGGCTGGGCCCCTTTTTGGGGCAGTTCCCTGTGGCTGGCCCCCTGTTTTGGGGAGGTTCCCTGTGGCTGGCCCCTTGTCTTGGGGCGGTTCCCTGTGGCTGGCCCCTTGTCTTGGGGCGGTTCCCTGTGGCTGGCCCCTTGTCTTGGGGCGGTTCCCTGTGGCTGGCCCCTTGTCTTGGGGCGGTTCCCTGTGGCTGGCCCCTTGTCTTGGGGCAGTTTCCTGTGGCTGGCCGCTTGTCTTGGGGCGGTTCCCTGTGGCTGGCCCCTTGTCTTGGGGCGGTTTCCTGTGGCTGGCCCCTTGTCTGGGGGCGGTTCCCTGTGGCTGGCCCCTTGTTTGGGGCGGTTCCCTTTGGCGGGCCCCCCGTTTTGGGGCTGTTCCCTGTGGCTGGCCCCCTGTCTTGGGGCGGTTCCCTGTGATGGCCCCTTTTCTTGTGGCGGTTCCCTGTGGATGGCCCCCTGTCTTGGGCGGTTCCTGTGGCTGGCCCCCTGTCTTGGGCGGTTCCCTGTGGATGGCCCCCTGTCTTGGGGCGGTTCCCTGTGACTGGCCCCCTGTCTTGGGGCGGTTCCATGTGACTGGCCCCCTGTATTGGGGCGGTTCCATGTGACTGGCCCCATGTCTTGGGCCGGTTCCCTGTGGCTGGCCCCCTGTCTTGGGCCGGTTCCCTGTGGCTGGCCCCCTGTCTTGGGCCGGTTCCCTGTGGCTGGCCCCCTGTTTTGGGGCGGTTCCTTGTGACTGGCCCCCTGTTTTGGGGCGGTTCCTTGTGACTGGCCCCCTGTTTTGGGGCGGTTCCTTGTGACTGGCCCCCTGTTTTGGGGCGGTTCCTTGTGACTGGCCCCCTGTTTTGGGGCGGTTCCTTGTGACTGGCCCCCTGTTTTGGGGCGGTTCCTTGTGGCTGGCCCGCTGTTTTAGAAACCTGAAAATTTTTCTTTTTGACAGTAGTGCTGCATGTTGCATTCGAGTTGGGAACAAGAAAAAAAAGTAAAAATTGTGTAACCAATCCCCAGCCTTCCCTAGACAGAAATTAGGAAGTTTATCGTAATGAATAAGATACACTTCCTTTTTCCTGTCTAAATAAGGCTGGAGATTGGTTGCATGAATTTCTGGCAACCGTTAAATTTGGGTTGGGCCAACCTGCTCTAGGTCAGCATCTGCGGATTCATCCCTACGATTGACGTGTTCAAACATGTCTGTCATGTGGAATAAAAATGGCATTGCCTACACTGCAACATGGTAGCATATCCTCAGCTGTGAGCCGGTAACATCTTTCGGCCTCAAACTGTAAACAGTAATAAGTATGTCTATCCATTGACAAGAAGCAGAGAATTAAAAAATAGTGCAAAATTTAAAAAAAACAAGCTTATTAGAAAGTGAGCTAGAAGTTTTCATTGTATAGCTCTGTAATTTACCTGTGGACAGTCCCTTTAAATAAAGAGGTGATTACCACTTTCTTTCTGTGCACATAATACTCATCTAAGCCAGCATTGCAGTTATCTGCATTTCTGTGACAGCTCTTCCTTTTAATTACTTTGAGACGTGTGATGATTTGTAGACATTTCTTAGAAAAATGTCATTCTCTGGGTGGAATCTTGCTCGGAGCTACACACTATAGGCAGGTGTTATGCACCAACATGAATCAGGATATGGAGATAACAAACCTGTTATGTTTCTGGATATTATGGTGCTGTGTGCAATTTGTCATCTTCTAAAAAAAAACTTTTGGTTTAAGGGGGTCGCCGTTGTACAAATTCTGCATTGATAATAAATCTGTCTTCAATGAGCTTCTAAGTTCCCCCTAGTGGTGGCTGTAGATAGCCAGAATTTTACACTGAACAAGCAGTCCTAAGCCTTTGTCCTAGGCCACAAAGTTGGTGGTGCGTGCATAGTCATAAGTGGGAGCTCAAGGATATCCAATTACAAGTTAACATAAAACACCATTTAGCAGGGACATTAGATGGGACAAAAATGGATGCGCTCCCTGTCAGTGAGTATTCTGGTATTAGGCTATGACCCAATGTAGATTTTCTCCACATGGACAAATCTGACGCAGGATCTGCACATTTCCGTGCGTATTTTAAAGTGTGCTTGTAGTTGTAATCGGACATCCTTTAGTGCTGACTTACTACTATGCACAGTCAGTGACTGCACGCACGACCGACCTTGTGACTGAGGATAAGGCCTTAGAGCTGCTTGTACTGTGTAAAATCCCGGCTGTCTAGCGGCACCACAAGGTGGAACTTAGGAGCTTGCTGAAGACTTATCAGTACAGAATCTGAACTCTGGCAAAACCCTAAAGCAGGAGTCCCCAACCGCCGGGCCGCAGTCCGGCACCGGGCCATGGCACATGCTTTGCCGGTCCGCGGCCCCAGCTACACCTGATGCTGACTATATTAGGAAATCGCTCTTTATCCAATTCCCTGATACGTTTTTGTACGCTTCACTGTGTTGGATTTGTATATGTCTTGAAAAAATGAGAGCAAATAGAATCCACTCCTGATTTAGCAGGAATAAGTGGACTAAAAATACGTCTGTATCTATGTGCCTTTAACAGTACCAGCACATGTGTGTAACAGTCATAAATTTTAACTATCATTTGAAACAGCATCAGGGCCCCTCAGCTATGTGACATGTCTGGTTGGAATGTCACAAAATCTAAATTTGGGAATTTCTCTCTTTGACAGTGGGTCTCTTTGACAGTGTTCTCCCTTGGTCATGGGCATTTGCTTGCTGTAGGTCAATAGAGCACTGTGAAACGGTACAAACTGTGCATTTGTTTTTTATCACATTTGGTACTTTATTTGGGTCCATGGCAAAGGACTGTTTTTTTTGTTTTCTGATGGGCTTTTCTAGAACAAAATTTTTTAAAACTCTGACAAAAAATGTGCAATGAAAATTGTCTGGATAAAAAACATCAGCCAAAAAAGTGCTTGTGAAAAAGACTGATGAAAATCATGTTTTTTTTCTGCAAGCCAGAAAAGACACCACATAAAAACTGCGTGTGAAGTAAGCCTAAAACAGTGTTCTCATAATATAATGTTATGATATATCTCTGAGGAACCCTCACGGATCCTGGAAACTAAGAGGCAGATACCTCTTTTGGCTTGCACAGCGGTGCTCCCGGATAATTAAATGGGGCTGTGCTGTGTTTTCTTGTACAACATCTTGCTGGGAACTCCGCTGTGCAGAAAAGAACCTTGAAGAAGGAATCTGTTGTGCAACACGTGTGGGGTGTGTGTGTGGTTGGTGTGTGTGTGTAATATAAAAGGTTCAATTGGAGCCAAAACATCACCACTACACATGGAATAAACCGTTATTTTTTTTTCATCATTTGTGAGTGCCGTGATTTTCCTGTTATATGAACTTTGGGCTCATGATGGGAGTGCTTTTGCTGCTGGCACCCAACTTTTAAAAAACATTTTGGGAGGTGCTGCTTTTTTCTTGACCTATCTATATATCTTGCATTTAAAAATCTGTGCCTGTAAGCGTGGATATCACATGAGGATTTGACGCTAATATTAAGAAGCCGTCCAAATCCAGCGTGTGAGCACACCTTTACAGATTCCCCCATCCCCCATTGACCTCAAGGGGGAAAATCCTTACTAACTCATTAATCCTCTGCAGCATATCCTGATAAATTGACATGCTGACGATTTTTTTCAGTATATAAAATGGACAAGATTTTCTAAAGCATCGTCCATATTGCTGCTACTCTAAGGCTGGGCTCACATAGTGGGCCTCATTTATGAAAACTGTATAGCAGTAAGACTGGATTTGTTGCCCATAGCAACCAATCCTTCCTTATACTACTCTGGAAAAATGAAAGCTGATCTCTGATTGGTTGCTGTGTTGCGACAAAGATGTTTTTACTGCTAAACCGTTCTCATAAATGAGGCCCAGTGTTTTTGATGCATATTTTGCAGCAGTATTTGTAAGCCAAAACCAGAAATGGCTCCAGAACACGGAAGTACGAGCCTTTCCATGATACTTTTAATTTGTTGGCTCTGGTTTTAGATTACAAATACTGATGCAAAATGTGTCAATAAACATTTGGCCTCATTTAACAAAACTGTCTAGCAGTAAAGCCATCTCTGTTGCCCATAGCAACCAATCCTTTCTTACACTGCTCTGGAAAAATGAAAGCAGAGCTCTGACTGGTTGCTATGGGCAACAAATCCAGTCTTACTGCTATACAGTTTTCATAAATGAGGCCCAGTATATGGAGACTAAACCTGCCTCTAAATTCAGCATCAAATCCAAGTCAACAATTGAAAATCTGCTGAATTAAAGTGGATTTTAATTGTGGATTCTGCTCTGAAAATCAGCAATGTGGACATAGGGTGTGTTCACACGACTGATTTAGACACAGGGAATCCACGTTGCATTCCAAATCCAATTCATGACCCACTGTTTCCGATTAAAAATGATTTTTGCACACACAAATCTCTTGTGTATTAAGACTTTGCCTAGAGTCACGCATTGAGCCTCATGTATCAAAACTGTCTGAAAAAGAAACCGTTCTTGTTGCCTATAGCAACCAATAAGCTCAGCTTTCATTTTTCCTGAGCAGTTTAAAAAAATGAAAGCAGAGCTGCGGTTGCTATGGGCAACAAGGACAGATTTATTTTCAGAAAGTTTTGATAAATGAGGCACAATGGGGCAGATTTATCAATACTGTCTGATACCTAAATAATACAAAATGTACACAAGGCAATGTGTCACTTTTATCATAGTGTTGATAAATCTGGCGCATGTTTAAGGGGTTTTCTCACTACAAAGATTACACTGAGGAACACTCATGTTGGTGCGTTAAAAGTTGGAACCGTTTCTGAGTATGTTTAGGGCGCTGATTCTGATTCTAGTTTTGAAGATCCAGCATTGCCACCTTACCAAGTATATGCTGCTGAAATGTTGGAAATTCATGTGAAACAGAAAATACGTAAATTTTAGAACATTTAAAGAGCACATGCGAACAAAAACATGAATGTGCATGAGTGAATCCAATTGTATTCATCTGCGCTACAGATTTATCAACAAATTTAACGCAAGAACAATATAGAATCATGTCATCAACATCTTATAAACTACAGATGCTAAAACAAAATGGATGGGATTTTCTGACTCGGCAGCACTCAAATCCCTAGAAGTAGGTCACAATTTCTAGGCACCCAAACAATTTATTTTTTTTGGTTCCCCAATGTTGTCTTACATCATAAAGGGACAATTAAATGAAGACATTTTCTAAATACATTGGTCAACAGATTTTATGTTAGTCATGAGATAAGAACTTTTTACGCTCTACAGTGCATACAGGTTTCTCTGTTCACCTACATACCAGACGGACGTCTGTTATCTGTTTAGCAGAGAACAGAGAGCCATGTCCCCACCACTGATGGACTGAGTTCTAAGCAAACATATTATATCTAACAAGATTAGCTTCACTAAACAAAAGGTACATGTGCTGTGAGAACTGAAAAGCATGGCTTTATATGTAATCTTTTTAGCAATAACAATCTCCTGCATAGTCAGAGTAATAGCTCACTAAACAGTGCTGTAGAACCACCCACAGCCTAAGGAGGCAGAGTAAGTGCAAACCAGCTAAGGGTAAATCCACACGGCATGATTTTCAGTCTGTTTTTCGGACGGTTTGTGGATTTTAAAACCGACTGGCAATCATCCCCATAGACTTCAATAGAAAATCCGAGCTGTAGTCTACACAGTTTCTGCCGGTCGGATTTCAAATCCGAAAACCGTCAAAAAAACTAAGAACATTCTTCTGTCGGGTTTTAGGGCTGAAAATGTACTGTTCACTGGTTAGGAGGACGGCCGAATCTGAAAACCGCGGTTAGAAACCGTTCCCAATACGTTCAAAAGACAATAAAATACCGGTCGGATTCTTTAATCAGAATCCGCCTGGTATTTTGTCAGTGCCGTGGACGTACCCTTAGGCCGTGTTCACACGGCTTATTCTGCCGCGTATTGGCGCCGTACTGCGCGCCGGATTTGCCGCGTCATACGGCACCAATCCGGGGCCGAGCAATTACGGTAATCCACTGCTCTCATGAGAACAGTGGAATCCGTCGCTCCTCCCCGCTCGCGTAACCGCCGCGAGGGAAAAGTGACATGCACTTATCTCCCGGCGCGTACGCGCCGATAAACAATGTATTGTCTATGGGGCGAGCAGCGTCACCCGCCGCCTCCGCCCCGCCCCCGTCCCGCCCCTATATCACAGCGCGAATCTTGTGCGGCTCAATACGGCGCCACAAATCCGTCGGGAATAAGCCGTGTGAACACGGCCTTAAGCTCAGTGAAACAATGTGGGGAGAAAACCTGTTTAAGACTAAGGGTCACATGTATGAAAACTGTTCAGGTGCACTATATTAAATGAGAGGGGCACTCTGATTGGTTGCTATGGGAAACAAAGTGAATTTTAAACCTAAACCATTTTCATACATGTGGCCCTAAGTCTAAGTTTACACCCTCTATTAGTTGTCTTACTTTATGCCACTAAATGCACCAAAATATTGGTGCAATTTTGTGGCACAACGTGTTACATGCTAAGCCAAGCCCCATTTCCATGAAACCATGCCCCTTTGTTGGAAAAAGCACAACAGTATCTAGAAACTGTCTAAAACACAGATTAAATGTGGTGTAAAGTATGTACGCCATTATTTTGGCAAAAATTGTGCCAGAATTCTGGTGTAATTGCGATTAATAAATGTGCCTCAATGTGTTTTTAAATGTTAAAAAAACACACATTAATACCCAGAGCCCCCTATAGTTGTAAGCTTTTCTGCTTGGATGATCTCTGCTGAGGCTCTTGGATATAAATATAAAAGCCTTGCTGTTAACATGATACTTGTTGTTGGCTTTATTAAAACTGCATTTATGCATGATTGCTCAATGAATGAAAGAACAGTAAGGCACGTATCAGAATAGATGATTGCAGGAACTAGGAGATGGAGCCACCCTACTGTATGTTTTCCAGGAAACTCTGCAAACCGATTTGAGCTGGTGTACAACTATAATACATATATTCCAGAATCTTCCTATTCAGTAAAGCTGTTCCAATTATTTTTCATGCCCTTGGGTCTTACAC
Source organism: Phyllomedusa bahiana (assembly GCA_025379985.1). Lineage (NCBI taxonomy): Eukaryota > Metazoa > Chordata > Amphibia > Anura > Hylidae > Phyllomedusa > Phyllomedusa bahiana. Next base: position 93,041 of record JAODAL010003527.1, read on the forward strand.
CCAGCTTTATTAGTCTTCTGATCAATAATTTACCCTGGGTTTCTGTTTCATTTGCTACAGACTGCCACAGTGATCAGCGGATCCATATTCAACCTGTGGTTTGTTGTTGTAGCACTACAGTTCCCAGCATGCACTGATCACTATAAAATGCAGACCACAAGTTATATTGTGCACAGAAAAATCCTTTACCTAAACCTCATTTATTTAAAGGGAACCTGTCAGGTGTTTTCTTGCTACCCTATCTGACAACTGGATGTGACAGAGGGAAAGAAGCTGAGCTCTGTGATATATAGGGTTATATGATAGAGGAGAGAAGCTGAGCTCTGTGATATATAGGGTTATATGATAGAGGGAGAGTGATCGTTTTGGTATTTGAGAGAGCTGAGCTCTGTGATATATAGGGTTATATGATGGGAGAGAGCTGATCGTGAAATTAGGTATAAGAGGTAAGAGTTGAACTCTGATTTAGGGTAATGATAGAAGAGAGTTTGGCTTGATCTAGGTATATAAGAGGAGAGAACTGACCTTGGTAAAGGATTATAACGGGATGAGCTCTTTGATATAAAGGATTATATGATGGAGATGATTGACTGCTTTCCCTGTATTATTGTGTGGACAGAGCAAACTCTCACTGTATGTGGGTAAGGTCATCAGTACAATCTGCTTCACAGATTTTAATAGTATCAAGTTATAAATTACAGAGCTCAGCTTCTCTCCTCTATGATATAACCCTATATATCACAGAGCTCAGCTTCTCTTCCACTATCATATAACCCTATACATCACAGAGCTCAGCTTCTCTCCTCATATATACTATATATAAAGCAGCTTCTCTCAACATATAACTATACACACGAGCTCAGCTCCTCTCTCTACTATCATATAACCCTATATATCACAGAGCTCAGCTCCTCTCCTCTATCATATAACCCTATATATCACAGAGCTCAGCTCCTCTCCTCTATCATATAACCCTATATATCACAGAGCTCAGCTCCTCTCCTCTATCATATAACCATATCTCTCTGTGTAAACAGGGGATGTACTACTAACAATAATGGAAGTGAATCAAATCATTGTAAGTTATGAATGATTGCTCATGAGGCTGTACATCCCTCACCAAGATTCCATTTAAGGAACATTGATAGATCCGCGGTAAATTGATCAGCGCTCCTAACAGGCGTTTCGCAAAGGCCAATTAACTCTGTATGAGGAAGGAATGAACATTCACATGCACATTCCTCCCCGAAGCAATTTACGTTAAGTCAGGTGCACATATTCTGTACACAGGGGAAGATGTGCTGCCAACCAAGGAGAATTTTTATGCCTGCACATATGGTCTGATTGGCCAACAGGTTCATTTTTTTTCTCATGTTAGCTGTTTGGGTGTATGTTTACACTGACCAGTGATCGGATAATCAAACATTCGTACCTGATCATCTGCCACTGTTAAAGGACCCTGGAGGTTCCCATGAGCACTTTTCAGCACTGAAGGTCAGCTCGTGGGAGGTGCTTGCGGCCATCCTCCCCATTCATTTCATTTAGAGCTACGAATATAGTCAAACACACTTGCTCGGCTATATTCAGAACTTTCATTGAAATAAGTGGGAAGTATGGGTGCAAGCGCTGCCCTCCACAATTATCTACACTTATCATCTTGGGGGTCTGCTCATCTGCTCTTTATTAAAGGGGTTCTTTAAGAATAAATAAGACTAGCAACACTTGTCTATAACATTACATTGGACTTCTCACTAAACGTAGTTACATAGTACAGTTAATACAGAAATATTGAAGCCATAAGGCATGAACCAATCTTCCCTAAAAGCAAGAATTTCACAACTGATCCCAGCTGATAATCAGACTGAATCAACATTCAGAACAAGAATTCTGTACGTCTACATTTGTCTTAACATTATTTTGTTGCAAGTTACTAAGTCTTTCTTGAAGCCCTCACTTGTCCCTGCAGTGAACGGCACCTGCGGCTGCTATTTCACAGATTCACAGTTCTTGTAGTAGATAAGGATTGTCTTCTCTGGAGATTAAACCTTTTTTTTTCTCAAGATGCAGGGATTGTCGTCTTTTGTGGAACTTTTCTGAGAAACTTTATCAACTTTTTCCAGGGCACCTTTTCTCTAAAATTTATTTGTTTTATGCACATCTCCAGTAGAGTAAAGTGATAAATTACCTGATCCCACCTTACTGAAGATTTAGGTAGATGTGCTGTTGGGTAGCCTAGTAAGCTTGTAGACAATTTTTTATGGAGATGTGATAATAGACATTTTGGTTTTCACAGAAACTTTTCCAAACGTAGCTATAACTAAGACTTGGTTCATATTTAAGGAACAGTCTATTGACCTATTATATGTTTTTTCTAGACCTTACAGGTACGAATAAGTTCTCAGATTGCAGCCTGCAGTGCAATACAACACAGTGCGGCACAGAATCTATGGCATAGATCTTGTCCCAACACAAAGGTAAGTGCACGGCCCCATTAAACATCTACCAGGGGAAGCGATTGAAAGATATTTAAATTCCTTTTTAAATAATGTTCTTTCCGGTAGCAAATATTTACGGAAAAAAGATGCACATTAACAATTTATTTTATCCTACATTGAATCGTCGCCTTTGCAACATTTTGAACACAATTTTATAAAGATTAAATATATAATCTACATAAAAAGGCTAAGTTCTCATTGACGTCATGGCAGAAGCCATGCCACTTTGCCACACCTGTTAGACGGCTGTTTCAAATGATGCCCAACAAAGGACATTGGCTTATAGTAGGATTTGTCTGGGTTTTATCAGAGTTTATGTACTTTTTACATTCACAATAGTGCTGTATGCTGCCCTATTCTTGCTGACACAACTGGTGGAACCTGTGATGGAGGCTCACCATAGCCGTGTGAACAGAGCCTAACACTGCGCTCATTGTATTAAGTTTATTACACTTGACTTTCATCAGGGCTTTTAGCCCTCGATCCTCTAGAGCTGCTTTCACAGTTCTGCAGGCTGCTAAGTCCACATGCCACGGTATCCCCTCCTTTTTTTTTTTTTTTTTTTAAGTTGTACAAGCTTGTCCTGGTAATAGACCTGGAAATTTAAGACACTATAGAGTAATTTGATGTAGGACTTACTGTTGTAACTGGTGTGTTTGTCGACAAGCCAGTATTAGATGTAAGAAATCGGAACCTAAATCTGTGGCCTATTTCAGAACATGTAATTCAAGATGAATAATGCAAAGTATTTACAAACCTGCTTATGGTGTGACGTAGATATGTTGTTGGCTAAATGGTTTTCTTACACTTTATAGACACTATAAATAAAATAATAGCACCTCTTTACTTCTATAGTTGTTATTGCAGAATTTCTATCATAAAAGGGTTGTCCATTTCTTTTTGTTGTATTAGTCATGCTTACTGTGGGTAATAATATATGTATCAACTTTATTGCTATAATGTGTTTTTGCTTTTTATCATGTTTTATAGTTTTATTTTTATTATTATCTATATGGATTTTCCTCTCTTACTAAAGTGGAACTGGCTGTCTTATTGAATATGGGAGGTAATGCAGTTCACAGTGCCCCTCTGTGTCACCCCCAGCCATCAGCACACAAACTTGATTTTTCCTCTGTCTTAATACCTCCCAAACAAATAATCTTTCCTTGACAGCTGTATTCAGCAGATGACACCATTAGGGCTTGTTAACACAGAGTTTTCACTCCGTGTTACAAGCGCTTTTTAGATCCGTCTCGGGGACCGACAGGACGGACCCAGAGACGGATCTAAACAATTAGCAGTGAGTTTATCACTGTGGGCTATGAGGAAGACGCAGCGGCGTTCACATGAGAGATCGCCGCTGCATGTTTCCATAGCGCAGCTCGGGTCCGTCTTTGAAAGAATTGACATGCAGCGGCGATCTCTCATGTGAACGCTGCTGCGTCTTCCTCATAGCCCACAGTGATAAACTCTGGGTCCGTCCTGTCGGTCCCCGAGACGGATCTAAAAAGCGCTTGTAACACGGAGTGAAAACTCCGTGTGAAAAAGCCCTTATAATGAGTACTGTATGGCTGGCATTGTTATGGTAGGTACTGTATGGCTGGCACTATAGAGTTGTATATGCTATTTTAAGCAAACTAAATGAGTAATCCAGTAAAAACTGTTTTTGTATTCTCTGGATTCCGTCCTCAAAGGAGTATTAATTTCTGATACAGTCATGACAGATCCACAAGATATACCATATAAATGTCTAATAGGTTTGAGACTCCAGAGAGGAGGAGATGATTCAGAGTGTAGGCTATATACAGCATCTCACAAAAGGTAGTACACTACTCAGTTTTTTGAAAAAATTGTATTATATCTTTTTATGGGACAGCACTGAAGATCTGACACTTTAACAGTGTAAATTTGGTGAGCCCTTGAAATAACTCAACACACAGCCATCAATATCTAAACCGCCAGCAACAAAAGTGAGTACACCCCTAAGTGAAAATGGACAAATTCTTCCCAAAGTGTCCTTAATTTTTGTGGCCACCTTTATTTTCCAGCACTGCCTTAACTCTCTTGGGCATGGAGTTCGCTAGAGCTTCACAGGTTGCAGCCACCTTCAGCTGCAGTACATGTTAGAGACCTTGTGCTCCTCCACCTTCCATTTGAGGATGCTCCACAGATGCTCAATAGGGTTTAGGCCTGGATACATTTTTTTTTAACAAGCAGTGGTTGTCTTGGAAGTGTGTTTGGGGTATTTTATTGTGTTGAAATAATGTCCTACAGCCCACATTCCGATGGGAAGGGGATCATGCTCTGCTTCACTATCTCGCAGTACGTGTTGGAATTCATGGTTCCCTCAAAGAACTGTAGCTCCCCACAGCTGGCAGCACTCATGCAACACCAAACCATAATGCCCCCACCACTGCCTGACTGTAGGCAAGACACACTTGTTTTTGTACCCATCACCTGTTTACCACCACACATGCTTGACACCATCTAAACCAAATAAGTTTATCTTTGTTTCTTCAGACCACAGGTCATGATTCTTGTAATCCATGTCTTTAGCAAACTGTTTGCAGGTTTTCTTGTGCATCATCTTCAGAAGAAGCTTCCTTTTGGGACGACAGCCATGCATACCAATCTTATGCAGTGTGCAGTGTATAGTCTGAGCATTGACAGACTGATCCACCTCCTCTTTAACCTCTGCAGCAATGCTGGTAGAATTCATACATCTATTTTGAAGAGTCAATCTCTGGACACGATGCTGAGCACGTGCACTCACCTTTTTTGGTCGACGATGGTGAGGTCTGTTCTGAGTGGATCCCGTCGCCTGCCCCATAGACATGCATTATCCACGGCGCATATACCTCCGGGATCATGTGCATGTTACTTTCTCCCCCCTCGGCGTATTCGCTGAGGGGGGAGGAGAGACGGAATCCATAGTTCTCTATGAGAACTGTGGATTACCGTTAATGCCTGGCCGGAAATTTTTGGGCCGTTTTTGAAACCGTTTCAGCGCGCAAATTTTGGCTGAAAAACCGGTTTTCCACAAATAAAAACCCTTTTGGGGGAAAGAGGCCTTATAGCGTAGGCCATCTTTATGTAACACCAAATTTAACACACCGGCTCCCAATTCACAACTGAGACCTTGTAACACCAACAAATCATATGACATTGTGGAGGGAAAATGGGCACACCTTTTCCCCTTTCACTTAGGGATGTACTCACTTTTTTTGCCAGCGGGTTTAGACATTGATGGCTTTTTGGTTGAAATTTTTTTTGGGAAAACCCAAAATTTTCATTGTTTAAATAAAACTTTTTTTACTGACTACTTTGCCCTTATTTCAGTGGGCAAAATGTCGGGTTTTTCCCCTTTTTAAAAAATTTAAAATTTCAGTTAAATTTTTTTTAAAAGTGAGGGAAAGTAATTTAATTTTTTTGGATTTGTATGTGTGTTATTCTCTCTTCTGAAAAACGCCAAAAAAAAAAACATTTTTAAAAAAAAAGGGGGGTTTTTATCCTCTTTCTGGAGAAAAGGAAGGACAGTGGATTTCCCCTTTTTTGATCTTTGGCGTTGCTAAAAATGGAACCAAAAAACCCCCGCAGCCAAATTTTTAAATTTTTTACAATTGAAGTGTCATAAAGGTTTCAGATGGGAAAGATTTACCATGGCCACTTGGGAGAGGTACAATATGACAATGTGGTCTTTTAAACAGAAATTATAAAATAACCCTGGGGGGATTTGGGGATTTTAAAAGGGGTTTTTTCCCCCCACAAACTTTTATAGCATTTTAAAAAGGCCTACACTTAATTTTCTAAAACGGGGGCCCGGGAAATTTTTCTATTTTAAAAAAAAAGGGTTTTGTTTTGCGCTCTTTTCCCCCTTTTTTTCAATGGGGAAAATTACGGGGGGAGCCAAATTTTGCTCGATTTGGTGGGGAAAAAAGGGCTTTTTGTAAAAATAGCCATGAATCCTTTTAAAACTGTTGAAAATTTTTTGGTACCTTTAAAATTTTTACAAAGTGGGCCCCCTTTTTCCCGGGGTTTTTAAACTACCCGTGGGTTTTGCTAAACAGTGTTCTTGAATTTTATATACAGATGTAGCAAAGATAAACTTTTAAACCCTTTAAAAACTCCATGATATCACTGACAGAAAAATTGGGCTTCCCCAAATTTTTCAAAGGTTCTTTTTTATTGCTTTTGTTGTGATTTTGGAAAAAAGGTTACCCTGGGGGAAACATGACAAACATTGATTTTAAAAATTGCTAGTCTTATCCATTGTTATCGGGGGGGGGTTTCTTATTTTTCCCATAAATTAAAGGACAGTTTGGGGTTTTTTTCAAACGTGGATTACTTGTTAAAACCTTTTGTATTCCGGGCCGCCTTTTTGGTAAGTGGCCAGGGGTCCCTTTTTCCCGGACCCCCCCGTTTGTCAGATTAAAGTGCAAAAAGAAAGTCTAGATTTTGTCTCAAAAAAACTTGGGTAACCCCATGGTTTTAAAGGGGAGGTATGCTTTACGTTTTAAAATTTTTTTGTCCCGGGAAATTTGGGGGCAATTTCCCGGGAATTTTTTTTCTTTTTCGAGGCGTATTTTTCGTTCCTCCTCCCAGGCGAAGATGTTCATTTTTTTTTCCCGCAAACTTGGGCCTTTTTTTAAAATCTGTGGTGTGGAAAATCCATGCTGTAGTAGGTTAACATGGGGCTAACCCACATCCAAACCAGTGGTGACATACATCTCTGATTAGTTAAAAATTTCTATGTGTTGATTTCTGCAGAGAAAATTTACTTTGGAAATTTTCCGGGCCCAAAAATTTGAATCCCCCCCATTTTTTATGGGGAAATTTCACCAGGGAAATTTTGCCCACAGTTTGCACCAAAAATACTGGCGTTTCGACCAAAGGGTTTTATGTTTTTTTTTGACGGTTTTCTAAAAACCCCCTTCTGCGCCCCTTTTTCCCCCAAAAAAAGGGTGGTTTTCGGGGGAAAAGGGGGATTGCTTGGCAGGCCAAAAACCCTTTTGCCCAAAAATTTTTTGGCTCTGCTAAAAGCAGAAAAAAAAAGACAGCTAATTTGGAGTTTCAAAAAAAGAATAGACAAAATTTGGGTGCAACAGTTTTTTTAATTTCTATGATAAAATGGGAGCGCATTGTAAGTCTTTTTTTCTTTGTTTTAGTATGTGTAAGTATTAGACAGTATTGATCTGCCCCAGTGTTCTCAGCATGGTACTTTCCCCCCCCCTTTATCGCCCCTTTTTTGCAGCTTTTTTACTGGTAATGTCCCCGTCTTTCATTTAAAGACGCTCTGGTGCCCGTCATCTTATACAAGATGGCCAGAGAGTCACAGCTGTGTTTATTGTATAACACTCGCTGAGATCCTGGTGGAAGTATGGATGTGGCATAAGGCCTCAATGATCCCCAGATGTTTTTTTAAAGACCTTTAAACAGGGCCAAAAAATACACAAATTGGGGGAAATTTTTTTCCCTTTAAAACTCTGTTTTTAAATCAGCTGCAAAATTTCAGCATTGAAGTTATTTTAGAGGAAATTTCCAAAATCCCCCTTGTTTATAAAAATTAAAACCCTTTTTTTTGTAATTTTAAATTTTTTCCAAAAAATGCAAGGGGCGTAATGCAAGGGGGAGCCCCTCGAAGCATGAAAATTCCAAGAGTGCACAATACACGCAGCATGGGTTTTCAAACAGTGCCCTTTCCAAAAAGTTTTTTGGCACTTGAAAGGGGAAAAACCCCGACAGTAAGGTTGTGGATGTTTACCTTTTTCATGGGTTTTCTGTTTCTGTGGTTTACCAGGTACCCACAGAGAGTGTTTTGATATTGAAAGGGGTTTTTGGGGGCTGTTTTGGGGGGCATGCAAATTTTGGGGAAAAAGTTACCATTGTGGCTATTAATTTTTTTTCAGGCGTCACTTCCACTTTTTTAAAACCAAGGGCCCCTAAAGGGACCGGGGGGTGGGATCCGGCTGAATTCTTGCTATTTTAATTTTTCGACTGAAAATTCAAAAAAAAGATTGGAATTTTTCCCTTTTTTGATTTTTTTTGTTTCCCTTTTTTTTTCTCTTTGGGGTCCCTTTCCGCTGCTGCCATGATGGGGGGAAAAAATGACCCCTTTGTTATTCTAAATTTTCTAGAATCTTCAATGGAGTATGTTAAACTAAAAAATATAAATTTTTTACATGGCATCGTGAAAAATCCAAAAAAAGTCCTTAGATTTAGGAGTTAAACTAAAAACAACTTTTAACGGTTTTTGGGGGTGGATCCTCTGGACCACCGAAAGGGGATTGGGCGTTAAACCCAACCCGGGAGTGGGGAAAATTTAAATGGGGGGCCCGGGGATTCACCAGAGCCCCCCGCAAAGGGGGATTGGGTTTTCTTGGGGGGGGGGGAGGGCCACCAAAGGGCACTACCAAATGGGGGGGGCTTTTCCTGCCGGGGGGGGGGCCAAGGGTTGGCGGGGGTTTCAGGAAAAACGGCCCCTCAGGGTCGTAGTCGGGGAAAGGGAAAAAAAGGTCAGGGCGGGGGGTGAGGTTCGGGGATCGTAGACAGGCCGGAAAAATTTAGGGCAAAGGGGGGAAAAGGTTGTGGTCGGTTTAAAGTAAGCCCAAAAGGGTTGGTACCGGTAGGCAAATTCAAGGGGTTTCTGGAAAAGGTTTCCCAATAGGCAAAGAGCACCCAAAGATCCGGCAAAGGCCCCCCCGGGAAGAGGCTGGGCTTAAAAAAGGGGGCAGCGCCCGGTAAGGGGCCAAAATTTCGGCGGGCCCGTCCCTTTTAAAAAATAAAACTGCCGGGCGCGCGGGTCCCTAAAGGGGGGGCGCCCACACGCCCGGGGGGCGAGACGGACGGGGCAAGGGAGGGGGGGTGGCCGGGGAAGTCATGGGGACCCGGGGGAGCGGGGGTGAGCGGACCCCCGGGGGCCCCCGGTGCGGGCCGGGGGGGACCCCCAGAGTCGGGGCCCCGGTTGGCGCCTGTGACCCCCGGGGCGAGGGTTTGCGGGGGCCCTTTCCCTGACGGACCCCCCCCCCCTTGGGTCCCCCCCCTTTTTTTTAGAAATGGAGAAATTTCTGAATAAAGCCCAGGTCCAAGGGGTGTTTCCTCGGTCCCCGATCTTTCCCCGGGCCCGAAAACCTTCCAGTGACTAGAAAATTTTCGTTTTTCCCCCTTTTTTTCCTTTCCCCAAAACCCAGGATTTCTTTAAAACCCCAAAAACATTTGCCCGGGTTTTAGTCACAGACGGGGATGGAATGCCTTTGGGGGAATCATTAGGACCAGGGGTTTTTTTTTAGTAGCGAGCTTTGGGAAGGGGGGTTAGGGGTTTTCGCATGGTAGGGGGGGGAGCCGGGAAAAATTTTTTAGGCCAGGGGTTTAAAGGTTAAGGACCCGAAGGGTCCTTTTTAAAACGGGGGTTCCCCGTTTTTTGGGGGGGGGTTTTGGGGGGGGGGGATATCTGGTGACGCCCACCTTTTCCCAAACCCCCCCGGGGGAAGGGCGGGGAGGGCTTCTTCTTTTATTGCCTGCGCCTTCATGGGGGGGTCAGACGCCCCGAGTAAGGATTGGCGGGGGGCAGGGGGGCCCAAAAGGGGCCCTTGTTTCCCGGACCAGAGTGTCAAAACTGGGGTGGGACCTTCGGGGGTTTTGGAATGTTAAAGGGGGGGGAAGGGGGTTGGGCTTGGGGGATTGGGTAAAACCCGGGGGGGGGTTTTAAAACCAAAAAAAAAAAAAAAAAAAAAAAAAAAAAAAAAAAAAAAAAAAGGGGGGGGGGGGGGGGGGGGGGGGGGGCGGGGGGAAAAAAAAAAAAAAAAAAAAAAAAAGGGAGCGGGGGGGGGGGGGGGGGGGCCCGGGGGGGGGGGGGGGTTTGGAAAAATTTGGGAAATTAAAAAAAAAAAGAAAATTTTGGGGGAAAAAAAATAAAAAAAAAATTTGGAACCCCGTAATTTTTCCGTGCAGACCCCGAAAAAAGGGCAGGGGTAAAATCCCAGAAAAATTTATTCACTCTTCCACCTGGCCTTTTCGGCTGAGGGTGGGGGAAAACCGAGGAGAAGCAACTTCACCTGGGGTTTAAACGCAAAGGGGCCCCCCAGAAATTTAAAAGAACTGCACCCCCCGGGTCAGAGGGTGAAATTTTGGGGAGGGAGCCGGGGCAGCGAAAAAAAGTGGAGAAAAAAATTTGCTCGGGCCCGGGGCCGGGGGGGGGCCGGGAAAGGGAGGGCCTGGCAAAGGGGACAAAAAAAGTTTCCATTTTTTAAAAAAAAAGGGTTTTTCCTTTCCCACCCACACAACGGTTTTTTTCCGGAAAGAAGGGGGGGGGGAGGTTTGGTTATGAAGTCCTTCGCTTTGTGAGACCTTGGTGGGTAGCGATGGGCAGTGGGTAAAAAGGGACCGGGCCGGGGTTTTTGGCGAGGGCCTTGTTGCGAGACGGAGGTAAACGCCCCGGGCGAACTTTTTTAAAGTCCTCAGCGAGGTTTGCAAACCAAAAGGGACCCGGGAAATCGGGGGAAAACGTTTTTGTGGGGCCCCGGGAAAGCAAAACCACCGTGAGCAGTGACCCCATTAGGATTCCCTAAAGAGCGCGGGCGGACGTTTTTGTCTTCCCCCGGGGGGAAGTTCCGGTGGGGCGGGCAGGGGCTGGGAGATTGGGGTTCCGGGGGGGGTTTTTGTGCTTGGGGGTCGGGTTTTTCACCCCCCACGCGGAGGCACGGGAAGGGGGGGAAACAGCCTTAAAGTTTTTCTCGGCAGGGCGGAAAGGGAATTGAAAATTAAGCGGGGGGAAAGGGAAAAAAAGCCACCTAGCCGGGTGGGGTTAAATCGCTGGGCATTTGGGGGGACTGGAGGTTTTTAGATCGGTAGTTTCTAAAAGGGGTTTCCGGGGGGCCCCTTCCCAAAAAAATTCGCCATTTTAAGGGCCAGTTTTATGGGCCAATAATTCCCGTTTTCCAATGGTGTAATTCCCCCTCCCCCCTGTGAAAAAGGGTTTTTGGGAAAAAAAAACCCCCAAAGTGGGCTGTTTTGCCTTTTGGGCCCTTTTTCGTGAGGATTTCTCCAGGCCCCCCACCGGTTTAGGCGTTTTTACTTCAAGCGAGAAGGGTTTCGTGGGTTGGCCGTTTACAGGTTTGGCGCGAGGCAAAGGCCGTTTTTTGTTTTGGGGAACGCTTCCCCGGCCCCGGAGGCCAAACTCCGTGGATTTTTTGGGGTTCTTCTCGTAAGGGACACAATGGGAGCCCCCCAGCATGGGGAAGGGGAAGTGCGGAAAATTTAAAATGGCCCGGTTAAAAATTGCAGAAGGCCCCGGAAACCCTTTTTTGGGGGCCCCAGGCCCACTGGGGTGGCCATTTTCAATATAGTGCAAATTGGCTTGGGGGCCCTCCGTAGCCTTTGGGCCGAATAAAAATAACCCCGGAACGGAAAAATGGTTGTGGAAGGAAAGGGACTTACCTTAAATTTGGCATTCCCGTGATTAGCCCCGTTTGGCGCTTTTTTGATTGGCGGACGTTGGGAAAGGGGGGTCCCAAGTTGGGAGGGAATTTTTAGGATGTCGTCCAGGGGGAGACCCCCGCCCCAGGTTTAGAGAAATCCCGGGGAAAAACATCTTAACGAACCCCCTGGAAAAACAGGCAGGCGCAATTTTAAAAGTCCGAGAGGGTTTACCCCGTTATTTGAATGCCCTTCTGGGGGTTGGGAAGGGGCCGGGCTTCAATCATTTGCCCCTTTCGGATCCGGACCAAAAATTTTTGGGGCCCCCCCTCCGTCCCGTTGGAAAAAAAAAACCCCTTTTCGGGGGTGTAGACGTCGAAAATTTTTCCGTGATCAACGGTTTTTGAGGGTTCCCTTTTTTTTTTTTTCCCTGGGTTTTTTATTCAGACCCCGGTAAATTTGATGCAGGGGGCCGTAAGGGGCCGTCCTTCTTTTCCCGAAAAAAAAAATCCTGCTCCCGCGGGGGAAAAAGGGACTTTTGGGAAAAAAATCTTTTTGAAGTTTTTTCCCGGGTGTTCTCAGGGAAAAGGCCTGAGGGTTTTAGGGAAAAAAAAAAAGGGGTTAGTCTCTGCCCCAAGGAGGGGTGATACCCGGGGGGAATTTAAACGGGGGAATTATTTGGACGAAAGTGGGGGCAAAAATTTTCGCTTGCTTAACGGGAAAAAGGGCATCAAAAAAACTCCCCAAAATGATGGGGGGGGGAATTGGGGCCCGCAGGGCTTTAAAACGGGACCGGGAAAACCGGGGAAGCACCCCCGGGGGAGGGATGCCACCCAAAAGCGGGGACCGGGCACTTTGGGCCCCCATTGCAAAAAATTCGCCCGGGCTGCCAGTCAAGCAAGGGGGCTGTTGTGCAGCCTGGAAGACCCAAAAAAGGTTTGGGGGGGAAAGGGCCCCGGGTTTAAAACATAGAACGCCCGTCTTCTTTTTGGGAGTGCTCCCAAATTTTAAAAGGGAAAGTGGTTGTACGGTTAAAAAAATAGATCGTGAGGATTCCCCAAAAGGCGGAGGGATGGATTTGGGGGTTTTTCCGGAGAACCCCGGGGGGATTGTGTTGAGACACCCCGGGGAGCGTCCCCAAAAGGTTCCCGCCCAAACCCGGGGGGTCCCGGAAGGGTGGGCTTGAAAGTGGGTTCCCGGGGTTCCGTGCTGCCCGGACAGGTTTGTTCAGAGAGGGGAGAGGGTGCACCCCCTTGGGGCCTCTCCCCCCGTTTTCCCCAGGTGCGTGTCTCCCCGGGCCCCCGCGGCGGAGCATCAAACCCCCGGGGATGTTCAGTGCCCACAAATAGGACCCTAGGTTTTCCTTAGCCCTTTTTGGGCAAGTTTTTGCGGAGTCAGGTGGGGGTTATCCCTGGCATTTGGGCCCCTTCCAAAGGCCCGGTGGGAAGGGGCGTGGAGGCCGTTTGAAAACAAGGAGCAGGACGGGATAGGGGGGCGTGGTAGGACTGGTTCTTTCTCTTTGGGGGGAGTCCTCACGTCCCCTCTGCGAAGCGGATATCAAATTTGGGTTTGCCAAAAGGTGAGCTCGGGTTAAAGAAGACGTTTTTGGGCCCGGGTGGGGAGGGCCCTTTTTTGAACGTGGGCCAACGCTGCATCGTTTCCAAAAACCGCTCCCATGCTAGTGTGCGGAAATGCCCAGTGTTTGTCTCCCACGGAGGCGTTCCTTGCCCGAAAAGGGTTTAAAAAGGGCGGTTTCAGTCGAAAACGCGGGAAGGGGTTTGGAAGGACATTCGGAATTCCTGTAGAAATGGTTTTTTTCAGGGCAGCGGTGGGGCCGGGGTTTGCCTCGGGGCCCAGAGAGGAAATTGGCCGGCCCGGGTTTTACCAGAGGGGGACTGCAACCAAAGGCCCCCCTTGGATCTTTCCGAAGGGAATGAACCCGCCATAAGTTCCAAGTGAAGGGAGCATTTTGGGGGATGAAGCCCCTGAGGCCCTTTGGGTCCCCGGGCAAAAATTTTTTCGGCATGGGGCAAAACGGAGTTTGGGGCCAATGGAGCGGGCCCCCACGGGGGGGAAAATGCAGCCGACCTGCGCTGCGGAAATGGGCGATGAGCTGCTGCATAAAGGAGGAGGGTGCTGGTGTGTGCTTGCTCGGGATCTGTTTTGATTGGGTTGACCAGCGGTGGTGAGTTGGCGACGCTTGGCAAGGGGGGGGTTTTGGGGGGTCCATGGCCGGATTTACGGGAACGGCTGGAGGTGGATCCTCTGGACCACCGCAGGCGGGTGGGTAAGCCCCCACCAGGGAGTGGGGAAACTAAAATGGGGGCCCGGGGATTCCCCCAGAGGGCCGCCCCCAAAGCGGGATGGAATTTTCTGCGGGGGAGGGGCCCCCCAGGTCACTACCATGGCGGGGCTTGCCTGCGGGGGGCGGCCAAAAAGGGAGGCGAGGTACGGAATTTGGCAGTCGGCTCGTAGGGCGGGGGGCAGACAGAAAGGGCAGGGCAGGGGGGGCTGAGGTTCGGAACGGGAGACAGGAAAAAGGGGAAGGGGCAGGCGGCTAGGTTCGTGGTCGGTTTAAAAGTAAGAAATGGGGGGCGGGGAAAAGGTAGGCAAGACAAGGCTTTCTGGGAAAAGCCCTTCCCCAAAAGGCATGAGCACTTTGATTCCCGGGAAAGGCCACCCGGGGAAGAGGTGGGCTAAAAAAAGGAAACAGCGCCCGGGGAATGGCCCTTTTCCCGGGGCACCCGTCCCCCTTTTTTTAAAACTAAAACTGCCGCCCCCCCCGGGTCCCTAAGGGGGGGGGCCCCGCGCCCCGCTGGGGGGGACCCGAGACGGAGGGGGGAGGAGGCCCTGGCCGGGTAAATCACTGGGGAACCCCGGGCCCGCGGGGATGAGCGGCCCGGGTGCGGGACGGGGGGGCCCCTCAGGGGTCTGAGATCGGATGCGCCTGTGGGCCCGGGGAAAAGGGGCGGGGCCAAACCATGGCAAATCTGTGTAGTATTTTTTTTTTTTGTTGTTTTAGTTTTAAAAAGGGTTTGGGGGGGATAGGGAATATTTTAAAAAATGGGATTGGGGCAGGGGAAAACAACCAAGGTGGACAGGGGTGGGATGGGAGTCTTGAAGGGAAATGGAGGGAAGTGTAAATCAAAGGGGGGATTCGCAAAATGTATTTACACAGCCACCCGTCAGGTTTTAATCTCCCCCTTCTGGGAAGGGGTTTTGGGTTGTTCTATTTTAGTGTTTGGTGTATCGGCTCTGCTATTTCTAGCTGAGCCAGTTAGAGGTGACATTAGAAATGGAAAGGTCTTAACAGCAGCGTAGAAGGCTACAGAGCTCTAAAGGATTAAATGGATTTTCTCACTATGCAGTTTCACAATCACAACCAGCTTTTCTTTCACTCAGCTCTTCTCAGACCCCTTTGAATTATTCAGAACTTGATGTAATATTGATAATGTCCTCTCCAACCATATTAAAGACTGTAGAAGTATTGTTCTGATATCATTAGCGGAGACCCTGTGGTTAATAAGAATTAATTGGTCTATGATTTGAGCTTTGTAGATGATTGCCAATGTCTAGCTACCTCTCCCCTGAAATCACTACATGTTACTTACTGGGAACATACAACTTTCAGTAAGTTTGGCTTATTTTGGTGAAGAGGTGGTATAACATACATTAGAAGGCATATTGTCTCTCATCTCCATTTTGTTCTTGTATTTAGTTTGAACTGTTTATACAAAGAGAATCTGGTTTTTGCTTTGTCTTCCAACGACATGAGCTGGTCACATGTACAAATACTGAGGCTGCTAAAAAGTAACTTGTATTATGAACTATCATAACATATACACATACTGACATAAAGCATTTTTTGTCCTGTTCTTTGTAAAAACCCTTCCCTATCCTCAATAAAGTGGAATTGATTTCTCACATAAATAGTGTCTTGTGTGTATTAATTCCTGAGCTTGTCACTGCCAATCAGTTAGGACTTCCACCTTAAAGGGGTTTTGCCAATTAGTCAAGTTCCTTACCTCTTATCTGCTCAGGAGAGAAGATAAACAAAGCATGAACGGCTGCAGGGTGAGAGGGAGGGGGTTAAGCAGAGCCAGGAAGCAGGGAGCATCTCTAATGTTTACTCAAATCATAACATTACAACCAGTGGATTTCTATACAGCAGACGGCCTCATACACTGCACTTTTTCCCCACCCCCTTGCAAGCTCGTCATGTTCCCTGTTATCAGATAAGAATTTGCAAACATGCAAAAAGGGGCCCAAGACCCAGCTCCTGCCCAGTGTCCTGGTCGTGTCTAATGTAAACTTTCAGGAAACTAAGGCCATCTTAGTTAGGCTGTAGATCTCAGAGGCTTCACTTTTTGTAATCACATATATTTAGAAAAGTGATTAAATACCCATTTTGGAGGATCCCACGTCAACATTACGTTGTGGCAAAACCTCTTTAATAATACCAAGAAGAGCCTTTTGTGCTCAGACATCTATAAGAATCTCAATGTGAAAGACAGAGATTAATAGGGTGGTCCAAACTCAGAAATGTATATCATATAAATAGGATACACCATAAACGTTCACTAGGTGTGTATCCCACCTCTCTGACCCACAAGTATCCTGAGATTAGGTCTTCGAAAGCCCAGAAAAAGGAGTATATTGCGTTTGGGTGCTAATCTCCATTATTTTCTACAGGAGTTCTTAGTACAGCAAGCGGTGTGCTGACCTGTACGCAAGATTTACATAGAACAGAATGAAGAGTACCACAGAAGCACAACCTTCTCTTCGTCCTGAACAGAGGCTTACTAGATTTTTCAAACTGCCAGCCTGCCAGAAAAACATTGAACATGCACATTCTTCCGTCTGGTTTTCGGATGGAATATGAACATTGTGATGGGGGAGGGCTCATCACGGAGAAAAGCCACCCCCCTCCCCCCCCCCTGTATTTGTCCTCTGCTGCGGGGACATGCCCTAACTCTTTAGGCCAGAGAGAGTCTTTGTGTTATCCTTTCAGATCTGCAGATCACATATCTGTGTAATTGCATCAAAGTCAATCAGCATCTAACAGTGTGTCTTGGCAGCATGGAAATGTTACTCTCTCACTAGAAGCTGTGTTAGCTCACATTCATAGCCAGACTTCTTGCTTGTTCTTGTAACTGGCATAACTAGGAAAAGAAGCAAGAAAAGCTGAAATGTCAGTCATTGCTGTAGAAACACCTACACAGGACATAGGAACCTTAAGAGGCTGTGAAGAGTGAAAACCTCTAATTGGGAAAACCCCTTAAGTGCATTTAAGGAATATTTCCATCATACATTTTAAGGGCATATTATTTGGCTGTACTTGGAACTCCCATAGAACAGATTGGTGAGTCATGCACAACCGCGACCGACTCTCCATTCTGAGCCATAACTTTTGGAGGCCCTTTTCTGAGATAGCTGCGGGACCTGCACCTATCAGATTTTGATGGCATATCCTAGCGAAATGCTATCAGTCTTTGTTGGGAACACCCCTTTAATTCTTAATATAAGTTGGGGTACCAGCTGCCGAACCTCTACCAATATGTCTAATAAAATTCTCATTTACCATAAAAGTCTGTTTTTTGGAAATTCACACAATGTAGGTACTAAAAAGTCGGCATCTAAGGTCATCTTAAAGTACTGAACCGCATTCCTCCCTTTAACTCGGCCTTATCCTGATAAAGGTTCAAAATTCTATAAATGGATACCAAACAGAGCCGCTAATTGCAAAGGGAAATTTCATATTGCTCTTGCTGCCTTTGGACTGATTGAAGTTTTGCTAAAACATACAACTTAAAAATGTGTTTTCACCGTTCAGTAAAATCAAAATCAATGGCTCGCCTTCAGTAGACAAAAAGGAATCATGATAGACTGTATGCATGTCAAATAAAAGGATAAACTATTTAAGAAAGTAAATTTTCCTGAAGAGCATGTGCCAAGTAAGACTTGGCAACCGTCTTTTCGGTAAAGGAAGTAAAATGATAAACAGAAATGCAAAAATTGATTTATCCTGTATCGCTGAGTCAATAAACACCTGACTTGATACTTGACCAGCTGCCTAACATAATCTGCTTCTGTTAGAGTATTCCTTATCGACTTGCCTCTTGTAGTGTATACATATTTGTATGGCAAATAAGCATCTCAAAATATTTCCAGCTTGCCTACATGAGGGTGCATGGACTCAAGGGATTACTCCATACCCAATCGATAGTAGAATCTGTCACCAAAACGTATAAACCGGCAGGACCTCCAAACTTCTGTTAAAAAGCGATTTCCTTTATTTCATAACATATATAATATAAAAACATCCAACATGAATGTGTTAAACAAGGGTGGAAGTAGTGACACTGACGCGTTTCTGACTGAATCATGCTTACAAGTTACATTACCTTTTTCATATTCTACAGGAATGTTTACAACTAGGAATATTAAATCAGAAAGAGTTTTAATACTTGTATGTGTGGAGCAGCCGATTGTGCCTTTATTCCACTCATTGCCAAAAGTCCACAAGGACTGTTTTCCTTCACCCATAAGACCGATTGTTGCAGAAACCGGCACAGTTAATGAATTATTATATGTATGGCTGCAATGTTTACTCCAGCCGCTAGTTACAAAATGTTTAGGTCATATTAAAGACACCACACATGTTCTTCAAATGGTTAAACTTCTTTCTTGGAGAGAGGATTATGTATGGTTAACATGTGATATCGAATCATTATATAGGGTTATCCCTCATACGCTTGCATTGAAAGCGATGGATTACAATTTAGAAAAATATCCAGATTATGATTTGGATTTTAAATACTTTTATTATTCATTATTATCACACAATTATTTAATGTTTGCAGAAACATTATTTACAGAGAACTGGTGCCTCAATAGAAACAAAATTCTCCCTTTCTGTGGCAAATTTATACCTTTCTTGGTTTGAAGAATATTTAGTTTTTTTCTGAAGATAATCCATACTCCAACAGCATGTTCTGGTATAGCTGCTATATAGATGACGTCATTATCATCTGGAAGTCTGGGGTAGCGGCTTGCATTTCACCCATCAATACAATTGTTTTTCTATACCGTTTTTGGATATTGAATTATCTATTGATCAATTCACAGGGTCTCATCAGACTTGTACGTACCAACAGCGACTGCAGAAAACTGCAAAGACCATGCAATATCCTGCCATCCCCATCATATGTTTAAAGCAATCCCCAAGGGAGTGTTAAGAGCAAAAAGGAATTTTGTCTGAAAATTACTACCAGATAGAAAAAGCTGCTATATTTTCAAGACTGAAAAAAACGAGCAAATCGTGAGAAAATTCTTGGGAAGCCTGTGATAGGGTTGACAAGCAATAAAACTACGTAAGAATTATTAGGGTATGTAATTGCGGGGTACGTTTCGGTGTGTATTTTCGCTTCAATACGCCCAAAATTCGTCCTGCAATTATGGTAATTCATAGGTCTCATAAAGAGCTATGAATTACGTCCGTCTCCTCGAGAGTAGTGAGTGACATGACACCTCTTCGCGGTGCTTACGCGCCGTAGATAATGAGAGTGATTTGGGCCCACCCTGTGATTTAGAAGAACGTGCTGGCCAGTGTGTACTTCTAAAACACCCGACGTATTGCCACACGTACCGTACGTGCTGCAGTATGCTATGTGAACATACCCTAAAAATAATAATCAAAATAATAAATCTATTGTATCCAAACCTACATTTAATATCACATATAGTAAACAGTCACAGAATATACGTACAATAATTGATACTTTATTAGCTCAGGACAACCCTCTTGTGGTTGTTCTTGAAGATGGTTAAAATTTGTGACTCATAAAACCCCTACCCTACATAGTCTACTTTCCCCCAGTATTTCAAGGGTCAACAACTCAAACTTACTTGGCTCCGTATTAGGCTAGGTTAAAACAGCAATTTTAAAATGCCGCCAAATATCAGCCAGCATTTTCACATTGCCGGACTGCATTGCAACACTGTTTCTTTTGTGCAAAACATGGGGTTGAATTTCGGATTCCCGGCGGCCCAGTACATTGGGGCTCAGGAAATTCGATGGCGGCCCGGCGGAATATACAATATGTTCTATATTCTGCTGGGTGGTTTTAGGTTCTGGAAACACTCAGTAAAAAAAATCTGTGCTGTATAGACTACGGCAAAGATTTTCTATGGAGGGCTACACAGCACTGGGCACGGTTGGATTTGCGGCAGATTAAAAATACTAAATCAGCAGAAAAACTGAACAAAATCAAGTGCTGTATAGACATGACATTAATAGTTTCTTCAAATTGCGTAACAACGCAAACATATTGAACATTTAATAGATAGCTCCAAATTTTACATAAATGACTTTAACTGTGAAACTGCATTCGTTATTTTATTGTGTGGTTTGCAATATTTGTAATTTAAAATATATATGTTGCACTAGCCGTAGAATGAAGGATAGAATTAGATTAGAGAAAATATATACGGTGCTACACATGATCATGTACAGAATGTTTCAAAACACCATAGGGATATATCAGACCTTTTTACCTATGCTATTGAAACAATACATCGTTCACAAAGGGGAGGAGATTGCCGGAGGGCACTTATCAACAGAGAAGGCTTCTGAATTTCTTGCCCGGCATAATCTGGTTATGCAATTTTACACCACGCAACCTTCTGTTTTCTCTTATGCCCAGTATAGATCTTGTTCTGTTCGGAGCCTCCATTGCACAGCCGGGGCTAGATCTTTTACATGAAGGACACTGATGGTGCTTAGTGGACCCTATTGACTACACTGAAGTCCATCAGGTTTCTTTCTTGGTGTCTGTCATTTCAACGGAAAAAAGAGTGCTGCATGCTGCGCTCATTTTTCCATCATTTTTGACTGGATCTGTGACTGAGGCTCTGAATGAAACTGTATCAGGAAGTGTCATTTTCAACTTTGCTCCTGAAAGGATATCTTAGTTTTTGCAATTCAATAATCACCAGCAGAGAATGTGTTAACTAATCTGTTTAATACATAAGAAATAACATAAAATTCAACAATGATGATAGAAAATCTGTATCAAACAAGTAACAGAACAGCACAGAAATATTGGCCAATAAATGAAATGTAACAAAACAATACAATAACAAAACTAAATAATGATCGTTACTAGCAAATTGAGGCTACAACAACAAAGAGAGGTTACTTAGCTGATGTTTTGCTTACGGTCGTCCGCATATCCTTTTCACGTCTTTTCCAGAAAACGAGTCCCGTGCCTACATTACCATAGGGTTTTCTGATCATGTAGCTGCTTGAAGGAGAGAAGTTGGGATCCAGGCGCGCTGCTTCAAACTGGCCACTGGAAGAGACTCTAGGTTCTCTCTGGCTGCAGGGTCTTGTTATACTTATTCTATGAATGGCTGGCATATGTGATTCTCTATTGATTAATCACGGAATAATTGTTCATATGTGACTTAGGTTTTCTCATGCCAATTTCCCTGGGAATATTAGTGGTTCTCACTCATTCTATATGATATTACCCGCTTACCATCTGCCTCCATATGAATATTCCCAGCATTATTAAACAAACGTGTATATATATATATATATATTATATAATTATATATTATATATATATTATATATTATTATATATATATGTAAGGATTTCTCACACTGATGGTGAAAAGGTTTTTTGCCGTCCATCTGCTGAGACCAAACCTCCCTCAGATGGGTGTTTAGCATCTCAAAAGGCTCTGAAGTATACAAAAGCAAAAAAAATGCACAAAAGACTTATGTTTCTGGAAAAGCACAGAGGTATATACCATTAATACATTTATATCTATACACATCTTATCCATATCTATCTATATCTATCGATCAATGTATATCTACACATATATATGTATATACATAGCACATAACCATTAATATTTTAACCCTTACAACACTGTTCACAGCCATGAAACTTGTATTACTACTACAAAACCTCCAACACAGATGTGAACCAGGCGTTTATGTTTTGACTATATAAGTGGCACAATAGTTTTTATATCACATTCATGATGAAATAGGTTGTTGCTCTAATCTGTTGTATTGTGGAAGAATACAGAATAGAGTGAATTCCATTTGTAGGATGAACTAGCTTATAACCATAAAACATGAATGATCTGCAATGGTGAAGACTAGGGCTCCATCTCTTCACTGGAGAGTTACGGTAAAGCTGCAGGATTACCATGACTGTGCTAATCTGAGAGAGTGTTTATGGAAGTAAACTTAATTGGGTATTCCCATGTCGCTGATTAGCTTTAAACTTGCAGGCAATTGTAAATATTCATTATTTACCAAATGCGTTTTTGTTCTGAATTTGCTTCATTTTAAAGATACAGCATGTTATCTATTCTGCTTGTTTACAGATGGTTTTCTAGGTCACCAGCCACCGCTGTGTTCTAGTCTCCTGACCACCTCCTGCTGATAAGACATAGCAATTAGAGGACCGAGGTGGTTGGTAACATGGAAACCATCTGTAAACAAGCAGAATAGATGACCTGGTCTATCTTTGAGAGAACTGAAATGTAGTAAGAATGTTTGTTTACTTTGCCTACACGTCTTTAAAGCTAATCAATATGATGGTAAAACTCCTATAAAACCGCTCCACATATAAATTATTTATTATTCTATAGTCTGTGCTGGTTGTGACGGTGTAGATTGTTACATTGTGATAGTGTGTGATGTATTGCTTTTTTCTTTGTTACATTGTATCTATGTGTTTTTTTTTTGTTTTTTTTTGGGGCATCTGTTTATTTGTTTATTGGAGTTACATGTAATAAATATACTTGTTCTGACTTGCATACAAATTCAACTTAAGAACAAACCTACAGTCTCTATCCCGCCCGTAACCCGGGGACTGCCTGTATACTTGACTATATTTCTCTTGTGTTATAAAGATATATGGATAATGTGTTTCATGATCTGTTTTATTTTCTTTCCTGTCTTAGAATTTTTTTACTTTTACTACGGGGCTTAAAGATGAACACAAAGGACAACTACACACGGTTGCTGGAAAACAAATATGGAAGACATTACACACCACGCAAAGAGTAAGATCCAAGTTGGTAATGTGCCGTTTACTATGGTTATAGTAGAATTTTGCAAGAATTTGAAAGGAGGTTTTTCATTTTTTTCCTTTCAAGTGTTTTGTGTGTTTAGTACTGTCACATTAACCTCTTTAGTGTTTGTAATACATTTCACCATTCTGATGAAAATCATAATTATGCTTTGTTGAAATGGCAAAAGAATTAAGTCGCCCAGCCCTAAAATAAAAATCTAGCCTTCTGGCACTTACTAGATTTTCTTTGTAGGAAGACATTAGGTTATAGCATACATCTATGAAACAACTCAGTATAGTCAAACACGTGAAATCTTCTGACTCCGAGATAATTTCTTCAGAATTTTCCTCCTTGCATGGTGCCTAAATGCTGTGCACAGTTTATTTGGATGTAAGAAAAAAAATAAGTTCCTCCCAGTACAGATGGCACCTAGTGATTATATACACATGTTGCCTAAAAGGACCCTTGTTGTCAGTGTATACATCTTTATTTCACCCTGCCCTTGGATTCATGTTATAAAACATTGTGGTTTACCTCTGATATTAGAATATTTTATCAGGGCACGTGCCAATGTTGGCTGTTTATTTTCTGATCTTCTTCCGTAACTATATATAAAGAAGTTTGTTGACCCATCTGCTTCACCCCTAGTCGTTATAGCTACTTCTGTAAAGAGCTCGCAACCTCCAAACCCCAAGACTGTAAGATAAACACACTGCGGTGTAGTTGTGGTCATATTTATGCCAAACTGAAGTGTTTTCTCAATTTATGTGACGAGAAAAACATAAAAGAAAAAAATAGGAGATATAAAGATAATGAATGTCTGAATGTTATAGTTTGTTTTAAAATGAGTAAATGGTATATAGAGAGGTTAGCACTAACAAATGCTATTGCTGAAGTCTCCATCAAATGCTTTCCCAGTTGTTTATGTTCATAGTCATTGGAGACCACTGCGAAAACCGCATTCCGCAAACAAGCAGAAACAATGCACCGACTAAGTATGATGCAGTAATATTCCTTCAAAGGAAACTGGTTATGTTTTGCTTTAGTAAATAAAACGCATTAAAAAGCAGCCTGACACCGATATACCACAATTGTCTGTGGTAAACTCTTCACACTTGCATCAGAACTTCCATCTGGTAACTGTCACAAGTTCTGGCAGGAATGACGGATAAAATAATGATGCTGTGCTATTTTTTGCGGTAAAACAGCGAGCTCCAAGGAGGAAACCCAACTAATTGTAGTAGTCAGTATTGTAGTCAGTAGGGTCTGTCGGGCGCTGTTGGGTGTCCGTTGTAAAATTGGTTTGATTCCACCTCTACAACGGAACCTCCAGCACAGATGTGAACTGGGCCTAAGGGCTTCTGTATGTTTTATAGTCTAGAAACCATAGAGCTTTACTAACTCTCGATGACTGTGATCATTAAAGATTTGAAAGAAACCGGCACAAAATAGTCTCTGCACTCATGAGCAAACTGATTGTTCGGAAAAGGACAGCCCCTACAGGAACCTCCTGTAACACCCTGTAGTTATAGATCCGATTTTAGATCTGGAAATCGCGTCCAAAAGCGCTTCATCAATCGGATCAGATGCGTGTTTGGATGCGTTTTGGCTGCAGCAGGAACACACCCTATAGTTCTAAATAGGGTGCCTGCTGCGTCTTGCAGATCAAGAATTGACGTCAATTATTTGAACAGATCTGTAAGACGCATCAGAAAGATGCTAAGTAGCATAGAAAAATAGTGCTATACTTATGTTGCTAGAAAACATTCTTCAGATTATCCTAATCGTTCCTGGCTGCAAACCTGTGCAACGTTTCGGGTTGGAACACGCCACCTTCCACAAGCTTGCTTCTTAGCAAATTTTATGCTGAATACGTTTATGAAGTGCTTTTAAATTTAGTTTTGATGCACGGATATAATTAATAAAAAATTATTTGCAATGAATAAGTCCATACGTGACGGAAAGATATTTTTGCTGGTCTATTGAAATATTGCACATTTAGTTTCATGCTGTATTCCAGTATCTCTTTTATCAAGTTCATGTGATAGACTATGTTAACACAATGGATTTTAAAGTGGAATTCAACCCAGATTCTTGTGACGTATACCAACCAGGATAGCTGGAAACGTCCGGGTATGGCGGATTCTCTGGGCCCACCGCGGGCTTAGATGGTAATACACACGGTGGTTAGTCGGAGCGCAGGTCCAGGTAGCAGGTGCGGGAGCGGAGACAGGGCACTGCAGATGTAGCCGTAGAACGTATGCACAGTCCAGGTGTTACAGGTGAACGGCAGGCACAGTCCAGGATGGAAGCAGACACTGGGTATAGCAAGTCGGTGCAGCAGCAGGAGTTCAGCAGGAACAATGAACGTACAGAAAACATATGGTATAGTAGAGTCAGCAGCAGTACAGCAGCTAAGGGGTCACGCTCTTGTGCTGGAAGACAACAACGAACTGACAACAGGCTAAGGCAGGAAGCAGAGGTCACAGGTCAATGGGCCGGACCAAGGAGCACTGATCTCTAAATAGAGTGCAGTGCCGGGCGCGCGCCCCTAGAGGGAGCACGTGTGCGCACAGGACGCCAGGGAGCTGGAGTAAGCAGAGATGATGAAGCTTCAGGAGTGTCAGGAGCCAGGACAGGTGCGGGCAAAGAGCCAGGGACACCAGGGAATGTCGCAGCAGCGGCCGGGACCCGATAGACACGGGCACGCAGACGGTCCGTAGCAGGGGCCGCGGCGTGAACCGTGACAATTCTGTGTTAAAATTCACATGGAAACTGAGTCCCATTCATTTGAATGAGCAATGAGATTAGGCATGTCTATTTCCTTTATTGAATGGTACCCTGATTCCACCTCGGGCAGATGTGACATGGATTAATCCTGCTGCAATGGGGCTAAACTGCGTCCTAATCAGAAGCAAAAACTGCCTTTGCAAAGTTAAAGCCCTCCCTTTAAAAGGGTACGTTTACACGCCAGCTGGTCCCAATCAGAAAAGTCCTGATGTGGAATATACCACTGATTTCTGTCTTGGACTGCACATTGGAGTTTTCTGTTTGGAAGAAGCTGACGTGTAAACGTATCCTTTTAAAAAACTGATGGGACTAGATCATGAGGCCAGGATCATGGAGTTATTATTATTTTCAAAATTTACTTATTAGAGGCTTACAGTAATCTTTTAGCTAGACATAACTGAAAAGCTGCTGCTTGCTTAAGCAGGCTCCCTCTCACAATACAGTTTTTGGGTGAAGATGGACATATTCTTGACTACCAGGTTGCTACCCCTGATGCGAATTGCTTGCAGTGGCAGCCAGGGTGAAGTGTGGTACAGAATCGGCAAATACCTGGTAGTCGGGGACAAGCAGAAAGGTCAGGGTATGCAGCAGGCAAACAATGTCAGAGGACGAAGGCAAGAGTCAGGTATATGGAAGGAGAGGACCCATTTAGAAATGCTTTCTTTAGGGTTAGGCTAGGGGCACAATTGATCCAGCAGGGCAGGAAGAGAGTGGCCAGAATATATAGGGTCAGCGCCCAGTAGTTATTCATTTACCAGGACACTGGCCCTTCAGTTTATCTGAGCCGGCGCATGCACAGGGACATGCTTGCTGGTCGGCAGATATGTGCAGGGAAGCAGGAACATGGTTGGATGAGTAACCGTGCAAGGGAGCAGGGACATGAGTGTGCCTGCGGCGTCAGCCGCTACAGCTTACCTCTTTACGGTGACCCATGCGTGGTACCATAGCCCCCATGTGGTACCCTAAAAATATGCTGCCATCTTTTCTTGAGAATTGGGAAGATCTTGGAGAAATTTAGGCACATAGCACCAGTCTAGACTTGTGCTGTGTAAAAGATCCTTTGTTAATTTGTGCATTGTAAATTACTGTTTATTCCATTTGTTTTATGGTTTTCTCCTATTTGTGTTTATTGTGTGAATTCAGATTTGTTACTTTTTTTTTTTGCTTTAGAACAATGCCACTAAAGATGAACTTCGACCCACAGAGGAAGAGGTTGGAACATTTACTAAGATAATTGAGGCAATGGGCTTTACGGGCCCCATGAAATACAACAAATGGGGTGGGGGAAAAAAAAATTTATTTTATTTAAAAGGGCTGAGTCACAGTTCTCTCTTACATTATGTTATCTCTAGGCGGGGCCCCCAAAAGGGTTTTACAAGCATTCTTTTTGACCCCCTTTAAAAGGAATCAGTTAATTAGATCGAGGACTCGAAAAACAGCTTAAAGGGGTTGTCTCGCTTTGAAGAATAGCTTTCAAATTGTAGGGAACACAAAAAAAAAGATTTTTTCCAAATAATTGCTTTGTTCCTCTTTTTTTCCCAAAAGGGTACAAGTGAATTTAGACCCCCGGCTTTTTTCAGTTCCCCATAACTCCCTGTAAACAATTTCTCCGGTTTTGTTCTATGAGAAACAGTGAGTGTCCTTGCTGCGAGCATGAAAAGTTTGATTTTGTAAAATAAACAGCACTAAAAATTGGGGTTTTTGTTTTGGGATCAGATAAAGCCTTCTGAGAGCATTTTGAAAAGCTTTCACTAACCTATCAAATTAGCAACTGAAAGCATGGAGCACGAGCTGTAGAAATTTAGTCATCTGAAACCGGAAGTGACAGAGTTTCATTCATGCATTCTGTAAACTCTGTAGGGAGAAAATCCTTTAATGTTAATATCTTGAACTCAACAAAAGTATGATCACAAGTTTCAACTTGCATTTTGGCACAGAAATCCACATCTAACTTGAGGAGATAGAGTAACTCTAAAGCTGGAGAATGGGGTTTCTGCAACTTGGATATTTTCAGTGCAGATGTCATTGACAATTGGGTTAGACTTGTATGGATCCATGTTGCATCTTTTGCATATAAACAGCAGATTTCCAGGTGTTCAGCGAGATTTTTGCAGCAAAGTCTATGAGGAAAAAAACAACAAAAAGAAATCAAATCTAATGTTCAATGAACAGTTTTATTTCTATAATTCTGCAAGTTAAGTTCAATAGACCCATGGTCAAGCCAAAACCTGTGGCGATAATATGAGCATTCAACTGCAAACCATTAGGCCCCTTTCACATGACAGAAAATTTTCATTTTTCCCTGCCACCTAGATGGAAAAAGAATTTTTATACAGTGCTTACTCATATCCGTAACGGTCTGTGTAATCACATTGTCGCAGAGAGCTGTCGAGTCCTGGTTATCAGATGATATATTCTATTCTAACTTAAATTTAAATGAGAATGATTAAAAATGCAGTTCAATAGAGTGAATCATTCTGATCAGACACTAGCCCTTGTATTCCCTATGGCACCCACCTCGGTTCATAGGATAAAATGACCCCCGACCCCAACCCTATTAAATGACCCTAAATTTTGCAGTCGTAATTATTAGATTGAACAGATAAAAAATCTGAACAAGGCCCTCCTGTTAATCTCTGATTTTCTTAATAGCATATATGAAAAAATGTTTTTCTAAAGTAAGCAACTTTTACATGATATAGCTTAACAGTACTTGTCCTTGACTAGTGTAGTGTGGGGTCTTCCCTGGGTATTGGGCTTGGAAATTTCCTGCTCGGTTTCCGCTGGTTAAACACTTGAAAATTTGGGGGTCGGGACATTCAAAAAAGTTTTTTATTTTACCATGAGCCTTATTCTAAACCAAGCCCTAATCCTGGCCGTTACCTTAACTAGGGTTAGGAGTATTTACTGGTTTTGAATAGGTTAACTTACCTGTTCCCCAGTACTTCGGGTCTCACAGAAACCCACATAAGAAACCCAAATTTTGGCTTCGGAGGGAAATACGTTGGAGTGCCTGCGGGGGAAAGTAAGTTAAACTGTTCAGGACCCATAAAAGTCCCATTTTAGGGTTATGGCTACGGTCCATTTTTTGGTCAATACAGACTAAATTTTTCATTACTTTAACCTAAATATGAAGCACGAGGATAGTTCCTAAAGATAGTTATTGAATTTTGAATTTTAGGTGCACTGTTAGGTAAAATTGCACTGTACGGGACCTTTACTAATAACTATTAGAATTTGATGGCGTTGTTTACTCTCTATCAAATATATTTCACACTTTCTCTAGCAAAACGACTTGTCCTGCTACATTTTTAAAAAATGAAAAACTGTTTACAGAAAGATATAGCTAGAGTTAATTAAGCCCACCAATGTGGATATGCATTACCTCCAAGCCAATTCAATCTGACAAAATAAAGTAAAATGCAATATTACCGCTGTATAAAGCATTGGTGCGGCTGGGGAAAATGCGTTCATTTTTTGGGGTCCAGTTATAGTAAAAGATTAATGGAGAGAGAAATGCAAAGACGAGCAACCAAACTTATATGGGGAAAACCTTTGTTTTTGGGGGAGGTTTGAAAATGTAACTTATTTTTGTCTTGGAAAAAGACGGGTGAAGCGGACAAGATTAATTTAATAAGTAATAAATGGTCCCCACAAAAAGTAGGGGAAAAACTATTTCATGTAAAGTCCCCTTTAAAAGACAAGAGGACATTCCTTAGTCTGGGAAAAAAAAGGATTCCAAAACTCCAGAGGGGGAAAAAAAGTTCTTTACTGGAGAACTGTAAACTGTGGAATAGCCGCCTGAGGACTGGGCACAGAGGAACAGTTGCAAGTTTCAAGAACTCGCAAGAGGCTTAGATAACTACCTGCAACTAAAGAATATTAATACATATGTAGCCATGTAAAATTCTGGATCCTGGCTGATGGCAACTCTGGGATCAGAAATGAAATCTTCCTTAGTGCAGATTGGTTCTTGCTTTAGGCGTTTCAAGCCTTCATCAGTAGGGAAACTAGGCTTAAACTCCTCATCTCCCTCCCTTCACCCACATTTTCCCCACCCTTGGTTGAACTTGATGGACATATGTCTTTTTTCAACCGTACTACGTAAAGTAACTTTTTTTTTTTCTTCAGACGATTACTGTACATTTGACAACTTTTATTTCAGTAAAGGAAAATAAAATGAGACAACTCGACGCACATCATTTAATGAAAGTCTGCACAAACGTTTATTCGAAAATAAAGCAAATATCAGTTTTAGAACTTTTTTTTTTAAAGCGCTGCTTAATGAAGTATGCAGTGTTTAAGCTGTGTAGGACATCTGTTCTTTGTGGTTTTGTGGCATCTGGCATACTCTAAATGCTGACATTTTAACTTCTTTTAAATAAAGGTTAAGTGATTTAATAAAAACTTTGGGTCCAGAGTTTGCCATTTTTGGTGCATTGAATCAGACTTTGTGTATTTTACTACCTTTAAACCATTCAGAGGAACTTTCCTTCCAAATTTACATATTCAGTCTAAATTCGGATGACTAAATACAAGGTGGCGTATGAGGATCTCTTCAGGGTTACCTCACTAGTTTCTGGAATTAGTGGCATGACTTGTTATTGCTAGGTAGCGAGCTGTAATGGATTTATTTAAAATAAGGGATGTCCTGAAGAGAACTCCTCGTTAAATATTCAGGGAAGGTTGATGGGGGTTTCCAGACTGGGACCACTTTCTTTCATCATCCGACATGGTTCTCGGCTTTGGAGGATAGCCACTGAAAACTGTGGATACCCATTGATTTTGAAATGTGACATGCACTGCTTCATTTTCCTGGCACAGTCATTGTGGGGCATCCAAGAGAACCTGTCACTATTATTATTTGTTTTAATGCACCATTAGTTCCCAGGCACCATGCATATAAAAAGGGGTTTAACTATATAACATGAGACAAAAAAGCAAGTACCATCAACTCTAACTAAATGAGCAATAGACTGGTAGAGTGAGAAAAAAAAGCCTGCCTGCGATTTATACTCTGTGCATAATTATGAGACAACTTGTATTTTTGAGAATTTATTTTTTCATTGAACACCTATAGTGTTGCCAGTTAATCCAAAATGTTTATAAACCTTAAACCTGAATATTTAAGAAAGTAAAAAGTGAGGTTTTGGCTTTTTTAAAAGAATATCTGTGTGTGCATAATTATTGGGCAGAAATATTCTGAAACTAAATTAAAACTGGAAATTTTTGGATCTCACTTGTTAATTTTCATCTTTTCAAGCTGGAATAACAGACAACTCAAAAATGACAAATAAACATTTGAAATCCCAATATAGCCACCCTTCTTTTCAACAACAGTCGTAAGCCTGAGGGCGCCAGGAAACCAGTCAGTTCTTTAGCTGACTGGCCTTCCTTTTTGCCACTTCACCCGTCCCCCCCAACCTGCCGCACTCCGCGGCCTTTTTTGGATCCGGTAGGCTCCCTCCGGGTGCATGGTACCGAAGGGGTGATGCCGCGACGCCCAAAATTGTCGGATTGGTGAGTATTCCGACTTCCTCTGTTTGGGGGTAGTCGGGGGTTTCTTTTTACTGGAATTGGCAGCCTCAGGAATTCCGTTTTCCTGCGGCCCCCCAACAGCGGTTGTTTTACCAGTCTCGGGGGACTTCACGGGGGGTTGGGGGTAATGCTCCTCCGCTTAGCTGTAGACAGCACCAGTCAACAGGGCAGGTTTGGCCTGCTGCGTTGGTTTTTGAGTGTCCATGCGGTACCGCGGCGTTTCCGCCGTGGTACCACTCATCCGGGCTTGGAACAGGCTGCTGGGGGGTAGGATGGGTCCTCCCAGGGGCTGCGGGTTCTCCTTACCCGCTTTTGTGGTGTTCCGGGGCTGTTCCGACCGACCAGACCGCGGCGCGTGAGTGGGCCGCGGCTGTGAGTTTAAATTTAGTCCACGGCTTCTGGAGGCCTAGGCTGTGCCTAGGCCGCGCACTTGCTTGTGCTTGTCCCACCCCAGGGGTGTCCCCAAATGGGTCCGTGACCCTCCCAGGATGGGGCAGGGCTTCCAGCAGCCTCTGGACTGGAATGGGGTGCTGGAGCATATTAGCATTTTCTGGCGTTTGGCATCCTGGCTGTTTGCTGAATATCCTGGCTTCCGTGGAAGACACAGCACCTTGGGTTGGTAAGTTGGCCTTTCTTCCATCTATCCCTACCCCAGACATCTTGCAGCCATGTCCCTTTCCAAGGATGAGGGGTTAAAACCGCCTGCATCCAAAACAGTGGCGACTTACTTCGCCTGAGCCCGTTGCCACAAGAAATTCTCGTGTGGCCAGCCCAGTACCCTTGGTGCCCTTTGCGTTGTTCCTCAGCCGTCCGCCGCGGGGCCCGACCCCCCCACCCCCCTGTCAGGGGTCGTTGGCCTCAAAATGGGCCAGGTCTCTCTCACTTAGCCAGTGGGCGACACTATCCAGGGGATTGGCCCAGGTTATGGTTTCAGCCATAGACTGTATGCCGTTTTGTTTTGCTGCCCAGCCTCGCACCTCCCAGGGTCCAGCAATCAGACAGTGGTCGGAGATAGAAGCTCCATGCCGGGATATGGCGTCTTCAAGTGGGGACTCCTCTGATTCTGACTTTGAGCCAGACAGAGATGATGGAACGGCAGCAGCGGTCCAAACCCTTATCCAGGCTATTAGGGACGGATGTGAAAACTCCAGGCCTGGATATGACCTCTTCTGGAGACTCCCCTGTCTCTGTCTTTGGGGGGGCCCCCCCTAGTGGGGGGGAACACCCCCCCCAGGGTTGATGGGATATGGGCAGAGCAGCGGTCCAAGGCCTTATCTGGGCTGTCAGAGTCTCCTCTTCATGTTAAAGGATGAGGAAGTCTCAGCCTCCAAGAGGACGGGTTTCCTTTGAATGCAGGCTTGGTGGCTGTGGTGTGGTGTGTCCCTGCAACCTGGGGAGTTTGAGAATGGTTGCCAGGGTGTGAAAACCTCTGTCACGGCGTTTGTTTCCTACCAGAGGGCTTAATACCTTTGCCCCTTTTCTGGAAGAATCAGGGGTCATTGTTGGTTTGAGGGGCCCATCATTTGGGAGGTTGTCTAGTCACCCGGCTCACATAGCCTACGGCCATCCCCGTCTCGGAGGCGGCAGTCCGTGTTGACAGCACAGACATGCGTCTTCACGGCCTTTGTGGCGACCGAGGCAGCCCTGCAACCTGTATTTGCTTTTTTATGGGTCAGCAAAGCCTGCATGGTCAGAGCAGCTACAGCAACGGAGGTCAGGATGGGAGCTTTTCCATGAAGGAGTTGTGGAATCTCGCTTCCAGTTTCATGGGAGGCCCCAAAGTTCCCATGAGACTTCACTTGTGTCAGCCTGTTTAGTGGCTAGAGCGTCGGCCAATGCAGTGGCCGTTCGTCGCTCCCTGGGGGTAAAATCTTTGTCAGGAGATGCAGCCTCCAAGAAGTTATTGGTTGCGCTTTAATTTTCTGGCGGCAAGCTTTTTTGGGAAGCGTGTTGTCGAGTTTATTTCACAGGGGGTCGTAGCATTCTCCCCCCTCAAAGCCAGCCGGCGTGGTGTCATTTACTTAAAGGGCACGCCCAGTTTCAGCCCTTTCGGGGCTTTTCTTACAGGCCGGCCGCAGGGAAAATTCCCCGCTCCACGGGGGCCAAGTGCCCCTCAGCCATACCGGCATCCTCCTGGCAGTCTCGCAGAAAGCTTAAGCGCTCTTCCCCCAAGTCGCAGTTTGAGGGTTTGCCCCCCCACCCGAAAATCTGTCTAGTTCCAGGAGATCTGGCAGGTTCAGGTCAACAACGACTGGGTTTGCGAGGTCGCCACTTAAGTATACAGGATTCGCTCTCAGCACAGTTTCAGCTTTCCTTCCCACTTGCTTCTCCGGCTCGGGCATCCGTGATGATTCTGGCAATCCGCACCCTCCTCCTTTAAGGAGTGATTATGCTGGTCTCAGAATCCGAGCGTTTTTAGGGTTTTTTATCAAATCCTTCTTTTATCGAATTCCTGCCAGGCCAAGGACTGACGACAGCCTCAGTAGGGCGCCACATGCCTGGACCGCTCAAAGGAAGCTCAATCGGTTTGTGGATGGGGGATGCTTCTCTCTGCGCTCTCATTGTTTTTCGCCTATTAGATATCGCGAGTGGTGCTGTTTCCGGTGTCGGACTGTTGTGTAGAGACGAGTCTCTGGAGAATGGAGGTTTGTTTTCTGTCTGCTAATAGAGCTATTGGAGGCATGACTTTATATGACGCATGTCCTCTCCATGATTCTAGCCAACCCAGCGGGTTCATGCGTTTCGCAGTTAGGCTCACGGCATTTTTCTGTCAGAGCTCTGCCGTTTGGCCTCACCAACTGCACCAGGGGTCTTCACATAGGTCCTGGCACCCCTAATGGCAATCCTTCGCATCAGGGGCGTAACCATGGTTCCTTGTCTGAATATCCTCCTAGCGAAGGCTCCTTATCGATGCGCCTGCCTGCTCAGCATCAGGATCACCCTAGA
This sequence comes from Phyllomedusa bahiana, assembly GCA_025379985.1. Lineage (NCBI taxonomy): Eukaryota > Metazoa > Chordata > Amphibia > Anura > Hylidae > Phyllomedusa > Phyllomedusa bahiana. The sequence continues at coordinate 127,323 of JAODAL010003527.1, forward strand.
TATCGTAGTACGCTTCAGGTGGATAGTTAATTGCAACAATCCCGGTCTGATTCCATCATAAAGGATGGAATTTCTGGGGATGTTTCTTGACACTCAGGTGTCCAGAGTGTTTCTTCCATCATGGAAGTCCAGCACTTACATTCAGACGTTTCTCTATTTCTAAATCGCACCCCTTTGGTTGCTGCCTTCGAGGCAGTGTTATTTGCACAGTTTTTTTCTCGTCCTCAGCAGCGGGCAATCCTGACTCGGTGGGACGGGTCTCCAATGTCCCTGGACACAATGTTCGCCTGCCACCCCAGGTTCGAGTCGACCTGGGCTGATGGCTAGCCTTCCCTGCATTACATCAAGGGAGGTCGTTTCTTTCCCCGCAATGTCTGATCATCACCACAGACGCCAGCGCATCAGGGTGGGTCGCCGTCTTTGGCTCCCAGACGACTTGGGGTCTCTGGTCCCTCAGGGAATCCAGTCATCAGATCAATGTGCTGGAACTCCGAGCTATTTTCCTAGCGCTCTCGCATTTGGTCCCCTCTCATCCGGGGGCACCCAGTTCGGATTCGGTCCGACAACACCATGGCAGTGGCCTATCTGAATCTTCAGGGTGGCACCAGAAGCCGGGCAGCTTTTCGTGAAGCTGCAAGGATTCTTCACTGGGCAGAGCATCAGTACTGCTCTTGTCGGCACTTTTCATTCCAGGGGTGGAACACTGATTGGCCGATCATCTCGGCTGAGCAACTGTCAATTCCGGAGAGTGGGCTCTTCTACTGGAGGTTTTTTCGCCTTCTTTGCCAGAAGTGGGGTACGCTAGATGTCGATCTGTTTGCGTCTTGTCTCAATCACCAACTCCCGAGTTATGTGTCCAGGGCCAGGGATCCCCTGGCTCTAACAGTAGACACGCTGGTCCTGCCTTGGGGTCAGTTTGCTCTGACCTACCCTTTTCCACCCTGGCCTCTTCTTCCTCGATGGCTCAAGTGCCTCAAGTCCAAGAAGATACCAACCATTCTCGTCACCTCAGATCGGGCCCGCAGGATTACCGTATCTGGTAGGCCTTTTTTTGCCTGGGCTGAAGCTCAGGAATTTCACTCCTTGGTATGTTCTACTCCAAGGGTGCTGTTATTTCTACAGTTAGGCCTGGAGCTCTGGCTCGTCCTGTCCTCCTTGAGAGGTCAGATTTCTGCTCTCTCGATTGTGTTCAGCGCAAGCTGGCCTCCCGGTCACAGGTTAAGACCTTTTTGCAGGGTGTCGCGCATTACGTCCCTCCGGTTCGTAGGCCTACCGAAATGTGGAATTTAAATCTAGTTCTGAAAGCCATGCAGCCTTCACCTTTTGGGCCACTATGGGAAGTTTTCCCTACGTTTGCTTTTGTGGGGAGTGACCTTCCTGGTGGACATCACTTCTATCTGCCGAGTGTCTGAACTAGCGGCTCGGTCATGCAAGTCCCCTTTCTTGGTTCTGCGTATGGACAAGGTTGTTTTGCGTCCTGTTACTTTGTTTCTTCCTAAGGTGGTTTCATCGTTTCATATCAATGAGGACATAGTTCTGCCCTCTTTTTTACCCCTCGCCCTCTCATCCTCGAGAGCGAGCGTTTCATTGTTTAGATGTGGTCAGGACCGTTCGGATCTTCCTCTCTGTTACGGAATCCATTAGGCGCTCTGAAGACCTCTTTGTCATTCCTGAGGGTACACGCAGGGGCCTGGCGGCCTCTCGGGCCACCATTGCCAGCCGGATCCGATTTGCAATTTCGAAATCCTATCGGTCTAGGGAGGAACCTACAGGATTGCAAAGCTGCCACCTGGGCTTCGGTCCATACTTTTTCTAAGTTCTACCAAATCCATGCCTTGGCCTCGGCTGACGCAAGCTTCGGACGTAAAGTACTTCAGGCAGCAGTGGGCTAATACTTGCCACTGCGGATTAATTTTTTAGTTGTTACCTTTTTTGTCTCCCACCCTCTGTAACTGCTATTGGACTTCCCAAGGTGCTGTGTCCCCCAATGACATTGGCGAGAAAATTGGATTTTTGTACTTACCGTAAAATCCTTTTCTGGTCTGATTCATTGGGCGGACACAGGTCTCACCCTCACTTATTTCTCCATGGGATCAACTTTTTCTTTGGCTTTCCTCTTGGCCATGGCTTTTGTACCAACTGATCAGCCTGGCGTCAGCAGGAGGGATATAGTCCACCGCGGCGGGCCCAACACGTTTGCTCCGCCTAGTGTCCGCCTCCTAGGGTAAGGGCCTATACCCAAGGTGCTGAGTCCCCCAATGAATTGGACGAGAAAAGGATTTTACGGTAAGTACAAAAATCCAATTTTTGTACAACAGCAACCACAGCCTCCCAGACACTGTTCAGAGAGGTGTTTTGTTTTTCTTCACCATCAGTCTTCAATTTAATAAGGGCCCACAAGTTCTCAATAGGGTTTAGGTCTGGTGAGGAAGGAGCCCATATCATTATTCTTTCACTGGCTAGCTACGCCAGCTACGAGCACTTCAGTGCCTGCGATGGAGCCTTGTTCTGCTTAAATATTATTGTTTTCATGACAGATGCAGCCTTTTCTTGTACCACTGCTTGAAAAAAGCATCTATTTTAAATTGGGAGTTTATTTGGGAGTTCATCTTCAACCTAAAAAGGTACAAGTAGCTCTTCGTTAATAATACCAGTCCAGAACAGTATCTCACCTCCACCTTGCTGGCATCTATGTCAAAGTGAAGATCTGTGCCTGTTACTGGTCCAGTCATGGGCCCATTCATCTAGTTCGTCAAGACAGAGTCACTTCCATCTGTGATGATAAGAAATGTAACACCATTGTTTGTCATTCACAATAGGTGATGGTTACAGCTCAACTTCTCCCACTCCTTACACAATGACTTCTTCCCACTTCACAGACCATGCCTAGAAAACCCTTCCATAGAAGTCAGTTAGTGAGCTCCTACATCCATGTAGGCTGCCCCCAAAGTCTAATTCAGAAAACAAAAAACAAACTAAAGCCACAGTCAGAAAATAAAAACCACTAAAAGAAGAAAAAAAATATGTACCAATATTTGATTTTAGCAAAAAAAAAAAATAATATATATATTATAATATATATATCTATATATATTTTATAGATATATAGATATATATATAATAAATTCCTTTTACGTTTCTTCAAATCCACCAAATTTAACTTGTCCGATCCATAGATTTAAGAATTGGTTCCCCACCTTAAAAAATAATCAAAAAGGGAACCTTCCCCCAAACCCCCACCTTTTAATTTTTCCCAAAAAATTATTCTCATAAATCAGTTGACACTTATACTATACTTTAGAACCTGTAGTTCATTTACCCTGCGGGTACATGGATTATCTGTAGAGGTTTCTTGTGCTACCCTCATCCATGTACAAGGGGTTTTCTCACCATGCAGTTTCACAGAACCACGGCCAGCTTTAGTATCACACATGCTGTTCAGGCTATCAGACTATAGCAGGGTCTGACACATCCGCTCAGTTGTTCCTAGCTATTCCTGTTACACTTTAGAAATCTTATGCACTCAAGTCATTGTAGGATTCGGGCTACAAAACTCTAAAGAGTGTTTACTTAGCTAAATATAAAGCTTTTAAAGTCTGTTACTAGAAATAGCAGGTGACTCACCATGGATAGGCTAAGAGACTAACAGCAGCTTAGACCAATGAGATAGGAAGAGCAAAGGGAGAGAGAGGGTTTAACCAAAAAAAAACATGTGTATCTAAGGGGAGAAAAAACCCTTAAATTCCCCCGCCCCCTACATTTTAAAAAGCTAATCACGGGTAGTAAAAAAAACCTTTTTGAGACCCATTTCAAAAAGGCACTGTTCTTTAGGGGGTTTTTTTTAAGGGGATTGGGTTTTTTAAAAATCCACATAAACCCAAATTTAAACCCCCTTTGATCAAAATAGAAAATCCGAGCTGTATTTTTCAAAAGCACAGAATTTCTCCTGTTGTTTTACTAACCAGCCACCCTTATAGAACATTTTCTAAAATTCTATTATATTTTCTATATAGGGGCCCGGGCCAAAAAAAACCCCCCCCCGCCGTGTTTTTTGGCACAAACCCACGGCAAAAACGCAGCACAGCGAAGTTTTAAAACCTTAATTTCCAAATTTTTAAATTCCAAAAAAACCCAAAGGGGGCCCCCCATTTTTTTTTTAAAAAAAAGGGAAAAATTTTAAAATTTTTAAAAAATTTTTTTTTTTGGCAATTTTTAATTTTTTTTAAAAAAAAAAAAAATTTTTTAAAAAAAGAAAATTTTAAAAAAATTTTTTTTTTTTTGGAAAAAATTTTTAAAGAAAAAAAAAAAAAAAAAAAAAAATTTTTAAAAAAGGGGGTTTTTAAAAAATTTTTTGGGGGGGGGAAAAAAACCCCCCACCAAAAAAAAAAAAAACCAAAAACCTTTTTTAAAAAAAAAAATTTTTAAAAAACCCCCCCCCCCTTTTTTTAAAAAAAAAAAATTTTAACACCCCAAAAAAAAAAAAATTAAAAAAAAAAAAAATAAAACCCAAAAAAATTTTTTTTTGGCCCCCCAAAAACCCCCCCTTTTTCCCCCGGGAAAAAAATAAAAAAAACCCCCCCCTTTCCCCCCCCGGGGGTTTTAAAAAAAAAACCCCCCCCCCCCCGGGGCAAACCCCCCCCCCTTTTTCCCCCTTTGGTCAAAGGGGGGGGGGGGCCCCCCCCCGGGGGTTTCCCCCCCTTTTTTTCCCCTTTCCCCCTTTGGGGGGGGGCCCCCCCGGGGGTTGGGAAAAAAGGCCCCCCAAAAAAGGGCCCCCCCCCCCAAACCCCCAAAAAAAAAAAAAGGTTTTTGGGAAAACCCCCTTTTTAAAAATTTAAAAAAAAATTATTAAAAAAAAAAAAAAAATTAATTTTAAAAAAAAAATTTTTTTAAAAAAAAACCCCGGGGGCCCTTAAAAAAAAAAATTTTTTTTTTTCCCAAAAAAAACCCCCAAAAAAAAAAAAAGGGGGGGGAAAAAAAAAAAAACACAAAAAAAACAAAAGGAAAAAAAAAAAATAAAAAAAATTTTTAAAAAATTTTAAAAAAAAACTGTTTTACTAATCTGTTTAATGTAATAAGCCCCAACAATGCGGGACCAAAAAAATCACAAAATGATCTTTATTAATTATCAAAAACACTTATGCATACACTAAAGACCAGGATAGAATAAAACTTTACTATTTTTTAAATTTTTAGTGAATATTATTTGTCAACTACCAATATTCTAGATTATTATTTAGTTGATGATGAAAATAAATAATATTTAAATAGTAAAATTTTAAAATTTTTGGGGGACACCTTGGGGTGGCAAGTTTTCAACAAATTGGATACAACAGGAAAACCCTCAGCAGATGCCACCGAAAACCGGTTTCTGGGGAGAAAAACTATTTGGGGTTCAGAGCCAATTTTACGCCCCATGAGCTACAGGTTGCTATCGCCAAGTAGGGGTTTTCCCTTTTCCAAACGGTCATATTTTTTTGGGGTGGGAGCCGTTCCCACGTTCCATGTCGGCCTGCTAGGCCTATAAAAGGGCTGTTACCCAGGTTTTTGGGAAGGGGGGGTTTGCTTCCGGGTAGGGGGAGTGACCGAAAAACCTGAGGAAGGCTCTTACCACAAGGCTTGGGGTTAGCACGGGCGACCTCGGGAAGCCAAACCCCTGGAGACGGAAAAGTAGTGTTTATGTGGCTGAATGGTAAGTTCAGACCTCAGGTAGAGAGGGTCTTTATTTATGTAAAGTTAGTGGCCATGCAGCCTAGGGTTTGACTTGATTTTGTGTGGATTGCTGTAACCCTGACTGAGAGTTATAGCCCTTGGCCATCTAAAACACACTGTATGGCGGGGATATTTGTCCAATACTTTTACCAAGGATGGCGATCCGAAAAGCGAGCTAGAGTGACCCCAGGATGGCCTAAGATATATATCCGTGTATATATCCATATCTATATATAGATAGATAAAGATGTATTAGTATGTATTAAAATATTAATATAATATATATATAAAAAAAAAAAAAAAAAACAGATAGAACAGAGAGCAGACTGCAGCATGGGGAGGAGGGAGGAAGAAATGTTTTTTTTTCAAATCTGTAGGAAAAGCCATTGTCAATCTAAAGCGAATCCAACATGCACTAACACTAATTTCAAAGCAAAATGCAGCCACATGCAAAATCTGACATTATAAATTAAATCTATTTTTAAAAGGGGGTTTTTCCTCACTACAAAATTACTTTCAACAAAAAGGGGACGTTAAATGAAGATTTTTTTTCCAAACAATGGCATAAAATTTATTTTAGTCATAGAGAGATTTATTTATGGCTCGAAGGCAAAAAAGGTTTCGGGGTTAACTCTACAAGATGGATTTTTATCTAATTGATAGCAGGGAGTGACTCCACCCCAATGACAAACTGATACAGAAGGAAACTAATTATCTAACAAGATTAGCTTCACTAAACAAAGGGGAATTTGGGTGGGGACTCAGAAGCATGGGTTTAACTTTTTTTTGTTAGAAAGCGCACTCCTTACGTCAGGGTAACGACACAAAAACGAAACTAAACACGCTGTAAACCACCCAGCCTGAGGAGACTTGACTGAGTATTTTTAACTATTTAACTATTGAAGTATTATATTAGGGCAAGAGTTGTACATAACACTTAATGAAAATCCTCTGTTTCTTCCTTTTGAATACAGGATGCAATCTACCTGATACATTGAATTCCTGGTTCCTTGTGACGCAGCTACATGTATGGTGAGTATCTAGCCTGCAAGTCTTCTCTGTACACTACGACAAATTATAGTTGCCTGTATTTGACATAAATTTAGAAAAATCTAAAGAAAATTCCGGAACAACAGTGGGGAAGTAAAAAAAACTACTAAAATGTTGGAATATAAAGGGAGCACTATCAAATAAATTACCTTCTGGGCGCTGTACCTTGCTTAAAATGATTCTCTTAAATTATTGTTTTATGATCTATCAATAGGAAAACCACTGCCTAGGCAAGGTTAGACACTAGTGACTCACTTGACAGCAGAGATTTTAAGAAGATTTTTAAGCTTGTCCTATTTTACATTTATGGCATAGCAATACCATATACCATAAATGTCTGACATATATATTGAGAATGAACCTCTGAAAATTCCCATACGGAACAGAAAAGTGGTCTCATTTGTGCAGTTACTCTCCACTCTATAGGAGTTCTGAGTACTGATGTGTACCATGTACTTGGAGCTCACTTTGAAATAAGTGGAGAGTAACAGTGTATGAGCCGCCATTTCTTCATTCTGTCCATTACTCAAGATAGGTGTGGGTTCATGCAACTATAAGACATTAACGATTGTCCTATAGCTATGCAATCAAAGAAGAAAATAGGTGTACGCTCACCACTAGTGTCCACATACGGTTTTAATGAAGATTCCAGCTCCGCCTCAGGCTTTCCTCCGCACGAGATCCTAGCCTCCAGCCACGGCTACACAACGACAAATACAAGTGAAAACGATGGATCACAGGGAAGTCTGTACCCTGTGAGTACCCTCCTGTGTGTGCCTACAATAAAATTATGGGTTAATACTTATCCATCGCTGGATCCATCGTTTTCACTTGTATTTGTCCTATACCTATGGCACTAATGTCTAATAAAGGAGAACCTCCTCAAAAACACTGCAGTCAAGTGATTATTTCATATTCAATTGCTACATGGTAAATAATGGCAAAATCCCTTGAATACTTTCTTTTATATTGTGCGGTAATAAACAGACCCCAAAAAACAATGGCTCTTTTTCTCATTCTTTTTAAAGGGGTTGTCTCGCTACAAGCATTGCTTTTTATGTTAAAGATCTTGTAAAAACAAGTCACTTTGCAATATATGTCCATTAACAGTGTCCTACCTATTCCAAGATATCCCCTCTTGTATGGGCTGCATCAGCTCCTCAGGTCGCTATAGCTACAGACCTGTTTGATCTCTCACAATAGGCTGCCAGTGCTGGTTGCTATAGCTACAGACCTGGCTTCTACTGCAGCCTAGTAGAAGCCAGTAAACACACCTCTGAATTCAAAATGAAACCAACAAAACCGGACTGAGGTAAGAAGAATCAATGAAGTGAGAACCCCTTTAAGTTTTTCAGTAAAAAAAATGCAGTGAGTTTCACAGAAAACGAGTACTCGTAACGTTCGAGAGAGAGAAATAAAAAAAAAATTGCAATGAAGGTTGGAAAGTGGACATGGAACAGCTGAAACTGTTGTTGAATATCAATATAGCTTTAAGCAGGTTTTTATGGGCATACAGAAATTCAGTATGCCACCAATAAATAGCTGTATGCAAAATATTTTTTCAAGGCCCCTGTGGTGTGTTAATAGTGGCATGTGACCATGTCACCTGTTGTGCACAACACCCTAACTACTACACATGTCAAAGAGAGATGTGATTTCTTGATGCTACAGCCACACTGTTCACATCTGACTGAGGTTTTTCCTATTGTAGGGCCTAATGGGAAATCTTTAATAAACCACAATTGTGGGCTCAGTCTTTTGGAATTTATTAAGTTGAAAACCCTCAATTTAATCAGTACATAAAAAACAGATAATAACGGCATTGCTTGCCCCCCCCCCCCCCCAAAACCCTCCACCCCCCCCCCCCCCAAAAAAAAAAAAACACACTTCCCTTCCTTCTCACCTGCATTTCAACACCGTCTAGGCGGTGTCCCTCCCTGGTCTTCAGTTTACTTTCTGGCTCTGGCCAAATTGGATGCCACCACTCCTGCTGCTGATTAGCTGCAATGGTCAGTTGCCTCTGCCTTGCATTACTGTACAGCTCTGAGCCGTGATGTAGAGCAGTGGCCTGTGCCCTTGACAGGCTGGAGCCACAAACAGAAGACCAGCGAAGGACACCGCAGAGCCAGTGCTGGAATGCAGGTGAGGAGAAATGCGAGTTTGAGTTTTTAGTTTTTATTTCGCCAGTGGTACCTTCATTATGTTGTTGTTTCACATACAAGACAATCACTATAAGCACATCATATTTCCTCATACCCACAGACAGTCTGGCAAGGTAATAGTGGAGAATTTAGTTGCATGTACCTTCTAAACCAGAGGAACTTTTTAAACAGTTTTAATTGTAAGGCCCTAACCTCTGCCTGCCGCCTCCACCTGAAAATATCTTCTGAATCCGCTCATTCCTTAGCTTCGATGCTACAAAAATGTGGTCCACGCCCTTGTCATCTCCCGCATGGACCTGCAACATCCTTCTCTCTGGACTCCTGTCTAGCACTCTTGCTTCCCTCCAAACCATCCTCAACTCTACTGCCTGTCTTACCCACCTCTCTCCTCGCTACTCCTCTACCTCTCCCCTGTGCCAATCCCTGCACTGGCTACCCATTGCCCAATGAAACCAGTTCAAGTTACTAACTATGACCTATACATATCTGCCTTAATCTCTAGATGCTTCCCCTCACGCGATCTCCTCTCCTCACAGGACCTTTTTCTCTGCTCTCCCCGTGTCAGCTCCTCACACAACCGTCTCCAAGACTTATCCCGTGCTTCCCCCATACTCTGGAACTCGCTGCCCCAACACATCAGATTCTCCTCCACTTTCATTAGTCTCAAAAGCAACCTAAAAACCCATCTCTGTAGGATTGCCTATAACCTACAATAACCCTGTTGCCCCTATACTACCCCACAAATATGTCTACCCTTCACCTTCTGTCTCTTTATACCTTTCTTGCAGATCGTAAGCCTTCACAGGCAGGGTCCTCTCTCCTTCTGTGCCAGTTGTTCGTCATTTATCGTCACCATTGTACTTGTTTGGCATATGTAACTCCCATTGAATGTACAGTGCCCTGAAACTAGTGCCGCTTTAAAATAAATAATAATGTTTCACCATCAACATCGTCCCAAATTCAAAGTAAGTTCTAAAGGTGGAATGTTCATCTAGTGGCATCTACACGGTTCCCACTAGATTTTCTATTAGATGAACCAACCATAAAATTCCTTGTGTAATTCGTACATTTGCCATATCCGGAATCCTGCAATTAGCTGTTTTTGTACCTTAAGTCATTTCATTTGAGACGGTTGACATGCAGCAAATATAGAGTGGATAGAATATCTCCTTTATTGCCACATAGGCTTTTCTAAACTGTGCTGCTAAAGCAATAAGAGAAGGGTGTTTGGTGTCAAGACAACTATGACCTTTAGTAGTTTATATGGAGGCAGGGTCAATGAAAACCTAGTTGGGCATAGGACAACCTATTGGCCTTTTCTTGTTCTTGTCTATGAACAAAGGCCAGGCACTCGTAAATGGGTAGGTATAGCCAAAGGTTGATACCAGGACTTTAGGCAGACAAGCACCAACAAACTGACAAGGTAGTTGAGTGGCGCATGCGGGTCCTCTAAGTCAGGGTGCGCACATCTTAGACCAGACACAGAGGTGTTTCTGCAGCTGCCGCCAACAGGGGATTCACCTGCAGATTACGGCTGATCCTGACAATGGAAGGGTTCACCAACAAATTGCAGCTGACCCTGATAAGTGTGATGATTCACCTACAGATTATGGTCAATTCTGACAGATTATGGTTGATCCTGACAGTGAAAGGGTTTACCCCAAGATTACGATTAATCCTGACAATGGGAGGGTTCACCCACAGATTACGATTAATCCTGACAATGGGAGTATTCACCCACAGGTTATAGCTGATTCTGACAATGCGAGGGTTCACCCACAGATTATTTAACCCTGACATTGTCAGGGTTCCCCCACAGATTAGCCCCGGTTCACACGGCTTATTAAAGCCGGAAGTGTGAGCCGGAGTGCGCTCGCAATTCCGGCTTGAATAAGGGGCGGGGCGCGGCGCCGGCCGCGCCCCATAGACTTCCCTTATCCACGGCGCGTATTGCGCCTGGATAATGTGCATGTCACTTTCTCCCCGCCCGGCGGATTCGCCGAGCGGGGAGGAATGACGGAATCCACTGTTCTCTATGAGAACGGTGGATTACCATAATTACTGCGACGGATTGGCGCCGTACTACAGCGCAAATCTGGCGCGCAGTACGGCGCCAATCCGCGGCCAAATAAGCCGTCTGAACGGCCCCTTATAGTTGATTCTGAAATGGGAGGGTTCAGCCACGGATTACGATTCATCCTGACAATAGGAGGGTTCACCCACAGATTATAGCTGATTCTGACAAAAAGAAATCACAGAAAAAGAAAACCCCCAATAAAACATACACTTTTAATAGATACTCTTAAAACCTATGAAAAACACACTATAAACCCCCTCTTTTTGATAATAATTAATCCAAATAGAAAAGAAAGGTACAGTAAATATTGACAATATATTTATAATAATACAATTACTCACAATACTGATGATAATCGCTGATGATATTCTAGAAAGATAAAGATCTATAATTACTTTGCCCAAGAAGGCCCCTGGCAGGCAAATTATCCCTGTGCCAACCCTGAAACTGAACCTATAAAGGGTACTTATGGGATCATCGCCCTGATGAGGGTGGCCCCAAATCAAAGATGTCTAACCCTATAGGTCACCCTAGTTATCCCTCAACAGGGCCATTAGATATCAAAAAGGTAGGAGAAAAATAATAAACATCCAAACTACTTCCTGATGGAGCCTCCATCATCATGGCGTAGTGTTCATCATCTTCATTCCCCTGATGAACCTTTGAAGAGGGGAAACGCGTCGGGAAGTAGTTTGGATGTTTATTATTTTTCTCCTACCTTTTTGATATCTAATGGCCCTGTTGAGAGATAACTAGGGTGACCTATAGGGAGGGGGAGAGGGGTTATAGTGTGTTTTTCATAGGTTTTAAGTGCATCTATTATTGTGCATCTATTTATTATGTTTTATTGGGGGTTTTCTTTTTCTGTGATTTCTTTGCTATACCCTGATTTTGAATATTGCTTGATCAGTGATTTATTTCTCTGATTCTGACAATAGGAGCATTTACTTACAGATTACAGTTGATCCTGTGATAATTTTGCCATTTGTGCTCCTTTCTAATAAAAATGTCTTTAAATATATGGACTCCCAGAAAATTTGAGATAGATACTAAAATAACTGCATTAAATTACTTACTGGGATACACACTGCGCGTTGTCACTTGACTGGACTATAAGAGTTATTACATTGACATTTGTGTTACACCTAAAAAATACACACACAATTTTCCTAAATTGCAGATTTGTTGCTTGTGAAAATATTTAACACCCAGGCAATATTTTTCCTTTTCATCTGTGGAGTAAATAGCCCAAAAAAAAATGTTTAATCTAGCATTATTGAAAAGGTCAGCGTATGTTGTGGCAAAGGGAAAGGTATATATCTTAATGTGTAACAGGAACCTCGCTGAAGTACATTCAAACATTTGCTAACATGCCGGCAAGAGCTAACACATCATAAATTGAGCTGATTACTGGGGTTGTCTTTAGCTGAAATGTATGGGGCCTTATTTAAACCCGGCAGTATTTTTAATGTCCTAGGTCGCCAAACTGTTTCCTTCTGGGCTGGAATCCCCCTGTCCAGCCGCAGAGATGGAATGTAGCGGTTTGCTGTTCATTTATCCCACTGCTGGGGTTATGATGTGATATTTGGAAATTCAGTTGACCTTGAAGATTTTGATGGACCTAAGTGAGTTAACATTTATTTATGCTGAAGATTTCCGAAAAATATTCCATCCTTATAATCGCCTAATTGTGCTGATTTGATTGTGCTGGCCATAATTTATTTCAAGATGCAATTGATATATGCAAATTTTAATATTTTTCCCTTTTAAATGTCAAAGGGCTCAACTTGCTTATGGGATGTAGTATACATTGAAAGCATTTATAATTGACCTTTGACATTCTTTGTAGGAAGGAACATATGTTAATAAGTAGCTACCATTACCAAAAAAATGTTGAGTCTAAATTACATATTCTAGATCTGGAGTGGTTTTCTCTGCTTAAGCCAGATGTCATCTATCAGGTGTCACCCCTTACTGTTCCCCTTTCACAGCATGCAGTCTCAAATTCACACTTCTGTCTGTCTTCTATTTAATGTTTCATGGTAAAGGGATATTCCTAACGTAAAAATTTACGATGTAGCCACAGGACATGCCTTAGATATCTGCTAGGCTACTGTAGTTACTGCTTTTGGAACAGTCATTGATGGGGACAAACAGAGCCCAAGACCGTAGACTTTGAGTAAAAGCAAGTGAATTGATAAGGATCATAGAGTAATAATAATAATAGTCTTTATTTATATAGCGCCAACATATTCTGCAGCACTTTACAATTTAGGGGGTAGAGGTACAAACAAAAACAAAAATAATACCGAAAAAGCTACTTACAGATCAGACACAAGGTGTGAGGGCCCTGCTCATGAGAGTTTACAATCTATTAGGGTGTATGGGTGAGATGACGGATAAGAAGTGCTAGGTTTACAATGATCCAGCCATGTTACATAAATAGGAGGTTTACATAAAATTTCGGTGAACCTGCCACCCTGACAGTACATCTAAATACAGATAAGTGCCTATGAGTGCCCAAGTGTAGGGAGTGACGGATGTGTGTGATAGCAGGTGGAGGTTAGCAATTGGGGATCTCAGTAGGCCAGATGGAGAAGATGTGTTCTCAGAGCACTCTTAAAACTATGAGGGTTGTGAGTGTGCCTGATCGCCAGCAGTATTATGTTCCAGGGAATTGGTGCGGCACATGTAAAATCTTGGAGACGGGCATGGGAGTTTCGGATGATTGAGGATTGTAATTTGACATAATCAGCAGAGCGGAGAGAGACCGGGTAGGGTGGTAGGCGGAGATAAGGGAGGAGATGTAGGGGAGCTTTATGGGTGAGAGTGATGAGTTTATGTTATATCCTGTTCTGAATGGGCAACCAGTGCAGTGACTGACACGAGGTAGAGGGATCAGTATAGCGGCTGGAAAGAGACAAGCCTGGCTGCTGCATTCAGGACGGATCGGAGAGGGAAGAGTTTACAGAGAGGGAGACCGATAAGCAAGGAGTAACAGTAGTCAAGACGAGAATGAATGAGCAACAATGAGAGTTTGAGCTGTTTCCACAGTGAGGAAAGGACGGATTCTGGAGATGTTCTTGAGGAGCAGGTGACAGGAGCGGGCAAGGGATTGGATATACGGGGTGAAGGACAGATCGGAATCTAGTACAACCCCAAGACAGCTGGCCTGTTGCCTAGAAGTTATGGTGGTGCCACACACTGAGACAGAAATAACAGATGGGGGTTGGTTAGAAGATGGCGGAAAGACCAGAAGTTCGGTTTTTGTGAGGCTTAGTTTCAGATGAAGAGAGGACATTATGTCCGAGACAGCAGACAGACAGTCACTGGTGTTTTGTAGCAGGGCAGGAGTGATGTCTCGGGAGGAGGTGTATAGTTGAGTGTCATCAGCATAGAGATGAAAAAGTGTAGAATGAAAAGAAGAGAGGCCCAAAACCGATCCGTGAGGAACCCCAACAGCAAGAGACGAGGAGGTAGAACCGGCAAATGAGACAGTGAAGGAGCGGTCAGAGAGGTAAGATGAGAATCAAGAGAGAGCGGTGTCCTGGAGGCCAATGGTGCTGAGCATGCTGAGGAGAAGGTGGTGATCAACCGTGTCAAACGCTGCAGAGAGATCCAGAAGAAGCAACAGTGAGTAGTTTCCCTGTGATTTAGCCGTGAGGAGATCATTAAGAGACTTTTTTTTTTTCAACTGTGTATTTTATTTTAATAGAGAAAATACAAACATACATAATACAAGCAACATGTCATTATGCACATTTTAAAGTTAAAGTGGCGGTAATGGGCCACAAAGAAGCAAGGTAATATGCAGACAAAAGCAATGCACAAAGGGACCGCGTTTGCATGCAAGGAACAATCCCAACATTTGTGTGTACATGAGACATGTCAACTAGAAAACAAGAGTATACATCAAAGAGAAATTCAAAGAAGCATATTAAGTGAACTTGCATACTCTAATCTAGCGATCAATTATTCGACAAAGACATGACACACACGGAAAGACAGGGGGAATGGGTGTGGATACATATAATTGAGGGAGTAACACTCCCGTAAGAGAAAAAACACTGGTATGGCTATCAAGACCATTAGAGACTTTAGCTAGAGCAGTTTCTGTGGAGTGTAGGGTGCGGAAACCTGACTGTAGAGGATCGAGAAGAGAGTTAGCAGAGAGATAGTGGATTAAGCGAGAGTAGACCAATTGTTCCAGGAGTTTAGAGATAAAGGGAAGGTTAGAGACTGGTCGGTCCAGAGAAGGTTTTTTTAGTAAAGGGGTTATGATGGCTTGTTTAAAGGAAGATAGAAAGATCCCAGTGGAGAGAGAGAATTGAAGATTGCAGTTAGGTGAGAAAGGACAGCTGGAGAAATAGACTGGACAAGGTGGGAGGGAATGGGGATCACTAGAGCAGGTGGTGGGGCGAGCATACAAGAGAAGCCTAGATACTTCTTCCTCTGTCGTCGGGTCAAGGGCTGAGAGCAGACTAGAGGACGTGCAGGGAGGGACAGGATGGGTATTAATTGGGGATTGAGATGCAGTATTTTGTCGGATATTGATGATTTTGTCTTTGAAGTGAGTGGCCAGGTTTTCAGCACAGAGGTCAGTGGCCGGGGCCTGAGCTTTAGGCCTGAGGAGGGAGTGGAAAGTATCAAACAGGCATTTTGGGTTGTTGTGTACTGTTGAGATGAGGGAGATGAAATATTCTTGTTTGGCGTGGTGAAGGGCGGTGTGGTAAGTCCTGAGCATGAATTTGTAGTGGAGAAAGTCTGCAAGTAGCTTTGACTAACATAGAGTATCTGTTATGAGAAAAAAATTATTACCGTAAATGTATTTAGTCTTGAAAGAAAATTTCTATGGAGGATGAGGGGGGAACAAGATTATCTTATTTAAGTATATTAATGGCTTGTACAAAAAATATTGTGAAAAGCTGGTCTATATTAAACCTGCTTAAAGGACAAGGGACACTCCCTCTGTGGTGACAAGCTTTACTTACCATAAAAACAGTAAATCTGTGGAATAGCCGCCTCGGCAGCTGTCCACAGCAGGAACAGGTGAGGGCGTCAGAAAAGGCTAAAAATAAAATATTAACATCTATGTATAGAGTTATTTATTCTAAATTTGCTGAATAAATCTGATCACCACTTAGGATCAGACTGAAATATTTTTCCTTTTTAGAAAAGATTGGTTCACCTCTTCCTCTAGATCAATAGTGAGAAACAACATTCTAAAGTTCACATAAACCTCTTACCTTCACCCATGTCCTCCCATCTTCTAGTTGTAGTTCATGTATATTTCTCTTTCTTTTTTTTACTCGCAATTCTACTATGTAATCATGGAGAGGTAAGCATGCAAGCGGGGCCACAACTCCTCTGAAGTTAATGGGGAATTAAGTGGCTAGGTATTAAAGAATGAAGTTTAGTGATACATGGTAATGTGTACAACCATGTCACTTGCACCTCAAAACTTTTCATTAATGGGCCCTTGTGTCACTGTGAAAGCAACTAACATTATTGTTGCTCAATCTGCCATCAATGTATGAGATGATAAAACCTCTTTAAACTTGTCATTCTCATTCACAAAACTCCCAATCTCCATACCTCCCTACATTCTGCCAATGAGCTCAGACTAACATCCTTCATCTGTTGGACGTTTCTCATGCTGCACCACTTCTCTGGTTTAACATATCCTAGACCATGAGATTAGTTCCTATCTTTCAGCTTTAAAGGGGTTTTCTCACCACAATGATTAGCTTTAAAAATGTAGGCAAAGGTTAATAAAGATTATGACAAAATACCTGGCTGTTATGACTTTGCTTTGTTTCAGAGCAAAGCTTATGTACACAGGCTTCCCTGGGTTATTTACCCTTTCTCTCATTGCTCCAGCAGCCCTGGCTGAAATGGGATGATGATATCACTCCCTGCTGTGTCTTATCGACAGCACAGAAGCTTGTTTATCTATGTTCCCTGTAAACTTTAACCCTTTATAGCTATGTAGCCTTCTGCCCTGCTGTTCAAAACATTCGATTATACTAATCTTTAATAATAATTTTTATTTGTAAACTGCCAGCATACCCTGCAGCACTTTTAGTGTGTATAAATTCCGGCAAACCTCCCCCCATCCACCCTCCCAAAAAAAAAAAAAAAAAGTACATTACATAGTGAAAAGTTACTAGCAGATCAAACAAGATGTGTGAGTGCCTTGCCAGCTCTCTATTGTGATGGGCTTTAATTGTGTCGACATGAAAAACCTTTTGACGTTTATCATTCAGTGATATTACACAGTTAACATCATTCAAACGTTTGTATATAGTGTACGTGCCTTCCCATACAGCCTGTAACTAATTCTGCAGCATATAAATCAATACCCAAACCTGCTGTCCTGTCTCATAGGTCCTTCGTCTGGCATTATGGTCATACCAAAGTTTTTGTTTTGTCTACACATAAGTGATGTCATCATGGACATCACTGCTCAACGCCTGCGTTTTTTTCCTTGAGCTTTATCACATATTCTATCACATATACCTCTGGGGTCTTCAATTTACTCTCTCAAGACTCTTTAGTTAAATCAAGGGGCTTCCTTACCCTTCTTCCCTAAAGGAGTTCAAATGGGGAGAACCCTATTGAGGCCTAGGGTACCTCTCTGTAGGCAAACAAAAGATTTCTTGGGTCTCTACAAGCATCCTAAGCGTTTGCTTCAGTGTCTGATTGAAACGCTCACATAACCCATTAGTCTGAGGATGATGGGCGCTAGCTACAAGATGTTGCACCTGTATTTTCTGGCAGAGGCTCTACATTAGGTTGGGCATTAATTGGGTTCCCTGATCAGTCAACAACTTTTGGGGAAACTCAACAAATGAAAATACAGTCAGTAGCACATCTGCAACCTTGTCTGCTGTATTGAAGACCATGCTACAGCTTCTGGATATCGGATGACATAGTTATCTACTGTTAAAATGAAGTGTATTTCTGAACTGCTTGGAATTGCGAGTGGGCCTATAACAGCCACTCATTGGAAAGGCTCATGAATGATTGGTAAGGGAATTAATGAAGCTGTAAGAATATTCCCTGCCTTTCCTACTCGCTGGCAGTAGTTGGTTATGTCAGTCTCCATATTTTGCAAATAAAAGTTATGGGTTAAGTGGGCTTTGGTTTTTTGTAGTCCCATATGCCCAGCTAAAGGGTTCTCATGAGCAATTTTTTAAGCAACTGTTCTCTGAATGGGTAAGGGAAGTTGCTTTTCATATTTCCATGATTTGTGTGTGTCTGTGGGAACAGTCTCTGTATTCAACGTTCCCTGGTCCCAGTACACGCTTTCATTGCAAGACTCAACAGGGGGTTTGTCTGCCAGACATCTCAGCTTCTCTAAGCTTTCATCTAACAGCATATCTGCCTGAGGGATGTGGCTATACGTCGGCAAGTCTATGGGCTAAAGGGGGGAATACAGCAGACGCTCGCTTTTCTGAGTCAGCCTCAATGTGTGACCCCCCTCTCAGCAGACAGTTTTGTCTGTATTTTATCAGCAGGTATACAGGTCTGAGGCTTACAAGCACCTTGACTACGAGTCACAGCTGCGACATAGGAACATTCCTTAATCTCCACATTACACTCAGCAAAGGCATGATCTAGCTGTACATCCATTAGATTCCTCTTCACATCAAGGAATTTTCCTGAATCAGAGTATGGTACCTGTGGGAAATCACAGTACAAAACTTCATTGGCGTTGAGGCCGTAAAATATGCATTTACAGATTTAACCTTTCCTTTCCAAACATCCTGAAAGGCTGAGTATCACACAAATTATATCTGTAAATGCATATTTTATGACCTCAAAACCGATGAAGTTTTGTGTATATGCGAGGTATCGGGAGGATTGAAAGGAACCTCTGTATATGCCACTGTGAAGACACCGAAAGGGTTGTCTTAATATTTATTCTCAGTAGTTTGGGTGCCATTCATTGGAGGAACAGAAACATACTGAGACACCATCTTGTCCAAGTCAGTCCCCAACAACACATTGGTAGGAGTAGTGTCAGAAATTCACACTTCTTTCACTCCTCAGTTGCAGGTGCACTCCTGGGTCACAGGTGCCCTGTTGTAAGGCAGTTCCTAGAGAGAAGTCTATGCCCCCCTGAGAACTGTTACTGCACGTTACATCAGGAGAAACGATCTCTGGAACAAGTTCCATTACTTTGCGCCCCCCCCCCCACTCCCTCCCCTCTGAGCGGTGCTTGTTTCTTGCTCATGTGTCGTGAATAGCTGTTCTGAATCCTGTTCCATTAGCTCATGAATCAGCAGGTATTTTGTCAGTCGTATCAATCTCTCTCTGCTCACAGAGGTTGATGAGAGCTCCTTTGCTCTGCTTCTTGTACATCTCAGCCATCTCACAAAGCACCCTTTGCCAAATAAAAGATAGAAAAGAAAAAGATTGAAAGGAAAACTGTTTGCAAGTATGTCAAAGTAAGCACTGAGTTAGTCCTTGTAGAACTGGTGTAGTCCTTGTATGGATACTGCTAGTCCCTTACTGCAGGGAATAATTGTTTAAACCAAGCACTAATGCTCTAATAACAGTAAAAATATCCCACCTCTCTGCCACCAATTTGTCACATACACACTTACCAGCACGTGACGTGGGGGCCACTGTAAAGGGGTTAATTTACTTTCACTCAATCTTATTTGCACTCCCCTTGAACTCAGGTGGCAAATTGAGCATAAATCACACCCCAAAACAGTGCAGACACCCCAAAAATATCCGCTGCCACAACCTTCTTCATTAATGAAAGGACTCAGTCACCCACAAATACCACTTAGCAACACTTGCAGTGTTAAAATGCTCTAATCAACCCCTGCTCCCCAGCAGTCACAGGGTTAAACACTATAACCAAGGCTATGGATTCTTAGATCATACAAGGACCAAAGTTATTAAAGTTTTCAGCTTTAATAGAAAAAAAGTAGAGTGCTTACAGAATAGAAAAATAAAGATATAAGATGACATACATGCATGCAATACAGTTCTAAAATGGAAAGAAATTGCAGAAATTTACACTTACAATGTAGATTATCTTCTGTCCTGGGGCAGGAAAGATTTTGAATGAATCTCAGTTGATGATTGAACCCTGCGCTGTGAATCCAGTTTCCTACTAAAACCACATTTGTATAACCTGAGCAATCAGTTCAGGTTTCAGAGCTGCCCATCAGTTCATTAGAGTAATTTGTTGTCTCTGACTAGGTGATGAGGGGCAGGACAAGGAGTATCTAATTGTAATATGTCCCTTGATTGATGTCCCTTGTGATGTGTTTTGGTGGGATGATGGCATTGGATGGACAGACCCTCGTCTGCCATTCTTTGAAGTTGATGAAACTCTAGGCCCCATGTCCAAAGTTGCAGTTTTGGTGTTAACCTATCACCCCAACCCTCAATAAAGAGTGGTTTATGACGGGAGTTAATGAGGCTTAGATAAGCCATCTTGTAGACGCTGGAATTGATCTTTGGTGAAGGGGTATACATAAACAATCCATAGTCACTGGGATATACTGTACATAACTCATTTTCCTATTACAATATGCAATCTGTTAGTAATGTATAACTGGGTCAGCTAGAAATAGCAGAGCTGAAATGTCAGTCAATGCTGTCAAAAGTAGGAGCCTGAAACTGGCTGTGAAGAACAGGCTCTGGGAAACAGCATGGTGAGAACACTCCTTCAAGCATTTTTATAAAAAGATCTTTTTAGAAAGATTCATCACCTCCCCTAATTTTAATGCTCTCCATTTTCACTCCTTTTACACTATTCCTCACAACCTAATCCCTTCATTCAGCAGTGTCCCCCACACGCTCCTCTTCTTTTTTTCTTTTTTTTTTTTTTTTAATGTAACATGTACACTCACCGGCCACTTTATTAGGTACACCTGTCCAACTGCTCGTTAACACTTAATTTCTAATCAGCCAATCACATGGCGGCAACTCAGTGCATTTAGGTATGTAGACATGATCAAGACAATCTCCTGCAGTTCAAACCGAGCATCAGTATGGGGAAGAAAGGTGATTTGAGTGCCTTTGAACGTGGCATGGTTGTTGGTGCCAGAAGGGCTGGTCTGAGTATTTCATAAACTGCTGATCTCCTGGGATTTTCACGCACAACCATCTCTAGGGTTTACAGAGAATGGTCCGAAAAAGAAAAAAACATCCAGTGAGCGGCAGTCCTGTGGGCGGAAATGCCTTGTTGATGCCAGAGGTCAAAGGAGAATGGGCAGACTGGTTCGAGCTGATAGAAAGGCAACAGTGACTCAAATAGCCACCCGTTACAACCAAAGAGGCAGAAGAGCATCTCTGAACGCACAGTACGGCGAACTTTGAGGCAGATGGGCTACAGCAGCAGAAAACCACACCGGGTGCCACTCCTTTCAGCTAAGAACAGGAAACTGAGGCTCCAATTTGCCCAAGCTCATCGAAATTGGACAGTAGAAGATTGGAAAAACGTTGCCTGGTCTGATGAGTCTCGATTTCTGCTGCAACATTCGGATGGTAGGGTCAGAATTTGGCGTCAACAACATGAAAGCATGGATCCATCCTGCCTTGTATCAACGGTTCAGGCTGGTGGTGGTGGTGTCATGGTGTGGGGAATATTTTCTTGGCACTCTTTGGGCCCCTTGGTACCAATTGAGCATCATTGCAACACCTTGTGGAATCTATGCCACGAAGAATTGAGGCAGTTCTGAAGGCAAAAGGGGGTCCAACCCGTTACTAGCATGGTGTACCTAATAAAGTGGCCGGTGAGTGTATAGACCATACCACGCAAGAAGGAAGCACTTTTAGTTTTTGTGTCAAGCCTACTGCCTCATAGATTGTAAGCAGACCCTCACTCCTTTTAGTTTGAATTCAATTAGTTTCTTACCTCTGATTTTGTTTGCACCTGTGCCCTGTTATATGTTATATTAGATTTGGATGGATTTCTTTTGAGTGGACATTAAACAAAAGTTCCTTTGCATATCAGCTCAACCAGATCTAAACTTGCTGTAAAACACCAGCCCCAGGACATCGTAGCCCACTCCTCCCTTCTTTCCAAATGACCCTTCCTGTCAAGGCATGTCACTTTGATGTGATATAATATTTTAATATTTGCACCATGTGGCTTTTGTGTTAAACTGTTGATGTAACTGGGTTAAATAGAAGTCTCATTTTGTGTGTGGAAAAATTTCAAACCTCTTGCTACTCAGAGTGGCCTTATTTAAATTTTGTAAACAGGAATGCAATATTACCTTTGTGGTTTGACAATGATGAGTCATCGTTTGTAACGCAAGACCTGTAGTGCAATAAAACATCACTGATTATGGTCGGGGAACTTTATGGACTGAGAAAAAATACTTCTTCTGAAATCCAGATTGCAGGTGCAGCTTGAGGATACAGTTTTCGTAGAAAAACACTAAATTCCATGACCTCATTTTTTTTTAAATTTGATAAATCGGTAAACAATGATGCATCAAGTATACTCTTTTCCTGCAATGCTGAGATTCTCCAAAGTGATGTGATTTAATTTGGAAAAAGATTCATGGGCGTAGATTTGACCTGATCACTCTGTCTCATGTTTTTCCATTAAATAGTTTAGAAAAGTTTTACTTATGAGCTGATGATTGCTCAAAATTGACTTGTCGGCAGTCTGTTTGTTTGGGTTTTACTCTTTCTAATTAACAATTCTAATATAATTTGAGTGTTGGTAAGCTGTGATAAATAGTCATTTTATATAACGTTCTAGATGACTTCTGTTGGCTGACTAATTCTTCCGCTTTATGGGGATGTATATTTTACAGCTTGGTACCAAAAATAGGTAAAAGGGGGAACATAATAATCGAGTTAAATTAGGAAACGATACAAGAGAAAAGTTTCCGATACATTATACTAATGCAGTCATAGCAATTTCAAATCCATTTTACCATTGGAAATAGTCTTGTTCTTGCTTCATATAATAATTTAGCAATAATAATGCCATAATCTGGTTCAGTAGAACGTCAACGCTAGTTGTCCTTTTGGGAAATCATTTTGAAATCTCAAATGTAGTGCACTCGATTTGACCAGAGCAAAAATGCATTTCTGCAAAAGAAACCGCACCAAAAAGGCACTGTGTGAAAGCACCCCAAAGGGATATAATATAAATTGCTTGTATGTACATCAGGCATTTTGTCACCTTTATGATACAATAATCAAGCTCTATTTAGCTGGAACATACACTGACAAGCAAAATGGTAACAGAGCGCGACATGTATGAAACTTGGCGTGTTAACGTCAAATTTCATGTGCCTAATATTAGTCTAATCAGCCTGATTTATGAACCGCTATCTTAAACATAAATTAGATGTGCAAGTGACTTGCTTAGTTCTACAGATTCTTGTCATGTAACTGCATTGTTAATGTTTTGCTCAAAAAAATCAAAATGTAAATTTTTATTAAGTTGTTAGTATTTGGTAAATCCACCTTTTAGCTTTCAATACAGCCTGAATCCTTCTGGGCTCTGGATCAGATTCAAGCACGTCTTGGCCAAAATCTGATCCCAGGTCTCTTCTACATGTTCTCCATGTTGGTGCATACTGGACTTGGGTACAGATACAGCTTTTTCTTCAACTCTACCCATAAGTGTTAGATTGGGTTGAGGTCTGGGGTCTGTGGAGCCCATACAGCAATTCTACTTCCTTGTCCCATTCATTCTTTCTCCAACCTTAATGCATGCTTCAGGTAGTTGTCCTGCTGTAACACTATGTTGTCCTTTTCATACTCATAGTACTTGTGCAGATGAAGTAACTCATCTTGTAGGATACTCACAGATAAGCTCAGCATTGAGATCAACATCGATCCTGGTCAAGTATCCACCATCTTTGGCCATGAAACAAGGCTTCCTCCACTGAACTTGACAGTTTTTTTCATTTCTCGATCTGTTAGCCCCATTCTTCCAAACACGTTTGCACCCATCGGAGCCCGGTCTATTGACTTTCATCTCATCGCTCCAAATCACCATTTTCCATCTTCCATTTTTCGTGTTTTTTTGGAAACTCTTTGCGGACGCTTGTTATGACGAGATTGAAGTCGAGGCTTCTTCACCTTTTTTCGACCCATCATTCTAGACCTGTGTAATGCTTGTTGCATGCCGCTTGCATGGACGTCTGTGATCTCACTCTTACAAAGCATACAAGCTACCTCCACTGCTGTGTCTGTGGAGCCAGAACTGATAGACCTTGGGATGAGCTGACTTGTTGACTCTGATATATAGCCTGGACGTCCACCTCTTGGCTTTTGAATGAATGGATGGACTTCATTTCGTATTCTTCCAGCTGTCATGGCCTCACATGATGCAGTTTGGCAGTTGTCTTGGCCATGAGACTGCTATCGATGAGCTGGATTATGCTATTTCTCTTTTCTTGGTAAATCTTCTTCATGGCTGCTCTAACCAGTGACCTTTCGCTTGGGAATCAGCCTAATAACACACTGAGCTATTAGGGAATGTTAGGTTGTAATTTGTGGTATACAAGAAGAAAAAGATTGTTCTGCCACCAGGAGCAAAACAGTAACAATCCAGGTACATGATAAGAATCTGCATAACTAAGCATAAGATAAATAGTTGGAGGTCAAAGTTATGTGTGAGAGCCAAGATGATTTTCTATAAAATGATGGTAGTCTCACGTTCAAAGCTGTAGTGGATGGTCAGACATGGAGCCTGAAAGTAAAAAATTCAAACATTGTTACCATTTTGTTTGTTGGTGTAAAATATATTTATTGGATACAACTTTAGAACACAAAAAGTTTTTAAAAAATTGTTAATATGCAAAACGCTGCAGTAAGTGGGAAAAACCGTTCAACAAAAACCTACTAAATAACATTTGTGGAGTCCATGAATTTTTTCTGAAAAATAGTATTGCCTCCATCAGATCCTCTTTCATAGATGACCTCAAATCTGATCCCATTATTTCCAGGCTAGAGAACGGCCCCTCTACACTAACTGGGGTTGGTGGTAAAGCGGTGACCACAGGGGCAACATCTCTAACAATCTCAGGATATAAAGGATTTGCCTCAGGCACAGTCAGTTTTGATGAACGGTTGAACTCTTCGACTTCTTTGAAAGCAAGTGAAAAATTTTGCTGAAATCTGATTAATCTTTTCCGCTGTGGTAACGCTTTCCCTGCTCCATGTCATCAATTAAACTCCTCATCTGATGCTGCTGAAGATATTGCAGCAGTAGCACTGGCAAGAGCACTGTACCAATTTATTATATATTTTGGGAGTCGGTCCATTTTATGATGACTCCAAATCCACCAAAATGGGCTACGACTCCGACTCCACGGCCCCGTGAGTAACATTCATGTATCTGAACTATACTTCTAAACTAAAACCTTTTATGCAGGTTCCCTCTATAAGTGCTGACAACAACTGTCTTCTCTGGAAAAGGTAGCTGTGATGTGAGATCTATACTTGCCTAGTCTTTCATATATGATACTATGAAATGTAACCCTGTTGTGTAGGTCTTCTACACAACAGGTAAAAAAATTCACACTTGAGTACATGAATTATCCACTTAATAGTGTTACTACATTACATTTTTAACTTGCTTGTGTAGACTGTTCCTATAATTACAGGGCTTTAATGTGATGGATAAATTACTTGGAACTTACTTGGGCAAATTCTGCTCAGTGTCTCCTAGGCACATAAACTTCAAATTGCTTCTACTAAACAAGAACTCTTCAGTTTTGCCTGTTTATATCCTAAAAGGTTATATGGATGATGATGGAAATTGTTGCCAAACCCTTAAAAACATTGAAGGGTGGATGGGTACACTACATCGATGTCATATAAATGCTTTTGCAGTTTTAAAAATGTTTCCTGTGATGAGGTCACTCTTTAATGTCTGAGTGAAACCATAGATGGATTATACTAAAGACTGGACATTGAAGGGCATCCAATTGACCATAATGTGTTTTTATAGGATGTGCATGGTTCGAATGAAGCAGGAAGGTCGAGCTGGAAAGTACATGTGCAGATTTATTGTCTACTCTATGTGGGAAGATGTTGAGCAACGTGGGAAAGTCATGGGGGTGAGTCTTTGTTATTTCATATATGCTGTTCTATATTGCTTGAAGATGTATGCGTACAATTTGTTCATACCAAAACTCTCTATATATTACTATTTAGTGTCATGGAAATAAGCCTAGCAAGTCACTGACTAAAATTGTACAATCTTCCACCATAGAAAGCTGCATCCAATCATATTGCCCCTGCAGAGACCAAAATTGGAGATCCGCGTTAGGTCCCCATCAGGATATTCACCTCTAGGATGTCCTTATGAACCTAGTGGACCAAATAAAGGTGACAGAAATGGGTGACTGAAATAGAAAAAGCGAAACAGTCCTACTTTAAATGGCTAACCTGGAAATTTACAAAAGAGAACAACCTAAAAGCCTATAGTCTTTAATATTATATTTATGTGCTTCTCGATTGAGTTGGTCTTAAACCTGGGTAACAGGTTAGGAGCGACGGCACTAATGATTGCTGTTCAGAGTAGATAAGTGTTGTTATCCACAGACCCTCAATCGCATATACAGGCGGTGCCCGACCTACAACGTTCCGACTTACATCTGTCCCCTAGTTACAAACTGGGCATGCTGGCACTTGTAGTTCCATGTTCCACAGCAGGTAGAAGCTGTGGAATGACAAGTTCCAGCATGCCACAGCAGCACTTGAGGTGAAAATGAGGTGAACTCTTCTTAACAGGGGCACATACAGCAAAACAAATGTAAAAACCCTTCCCTGCACTATCCAAAACTAAAACTTTTGTGCTGGAGTTACATTTAAGTATTCCTGTTTTGACTTACTTACAAATTCAAATTAAGTACAAACCTACAGTCCCTATAGATAGCATTATTCTATGAGGTGATTATGCAGCTGGATGAATGAATTGGACAATGTCAAAGGGGCATTCCCATCTGAATGTTTTGACAGAGCCCCCTTCAGGCTCCCACTTTCAATGCAGGCTGTAGGTGGTTCTAAAGCAGTGACTGACATGTCCAAGCATGTCCAATTGACACTCCCTAAGCAGGAGGTCTGGCTATAAATATGAGCTAGCAGAGAAGTATTTGTTTTGAGAGGAAACTCCTAAAGAGAGAGAAAAACTTGCATGCTGCCAAGAAAAACTGGTATCTGTGTATTTACATACAAAGATAAGTGTCATTGTAGATCTGACAAGACTAGTGAGCTCCCTCTGTGTGTAACGTTAAAGGATTAAAGTTTATTATGGGAAGCTCCTGTCCTGCTTATAAGACAGAGTGGGGAGTTGGATCACCAGCCTGGCAGTGTATTTGGTAATAATCTGTGTTTACCTTTGCCTTCATGTTTAAAGCTAATTAATGAGAATAAGGTTTCCTCCCCTAGTATATTTTGTTCCACAGGATTGTTGAAAATCATGCAATTTTGTAATATACATTTATAAAAATTATGTCCCTCTCTTTTGTAGCAAAGAATGATATAGGCCAAATTGCCCATATTTTGGTTTTGATGGAGTATAGACTAAACATGGTGTCAGTCATGTGACCTCCTGGCGGTCACTTAGCAGCAGGGTCACATGACATCTATGGGGCAATTAAATAGAGATATTGGTGAAAAAATAATTAATAGGGTTATTCCAGCTTCTTTCTTGCTGTTTGGATTTACTTGTGGATTTACTTGTATCACTGCTGTTCCTCTAGGGAAGAGGTTTCAAACTCAGGCCCATGGGCCAAATCTGGCCGCAGTGTAAGGGCATGTCCCCACGGCACAGGTTTTCGGCCGTTATTTCAGCCAGTTTGCGGTTTTTCAGACCGCCTGAAAAACCGGCCGAAAATTAGCACAATGGTGCTCTATGGAAAACCCGTGCAGCAGTCCCCACTGCACGGGTTTTCTGTCCGGCGGTTTTGCCGCCCGCGGTCCAGCCGCAAAACATCTGTGCTTCTCAATGTGAAGGGGGAGGGATTTTCTCCGCTCATCGCGGAGAAAAGCCGTCCCCCCCGCGGTCGTGGGGACAGCCGCAAAACAGGACAAGTACCGGCCGGCAAACCGACGTAATTTGTCCTGTGCAGTGGGAACGCACCCTAATTATATTTGGACAGGCTGTATACAGAGAAGAGGAAGAAGCCAGGAGCTGTCATTACACTGCTGTCACTCGGCCTTTCCCCCATGTGTAGAGCAGAGAAGGGACCCCATGGCAAGAGAAACAAGTCACACAGCGGGATGACTGATAAAATAAGAGGAATTTACAGGGAGAAACGAGGAACTGGAGTCTCAATACTTAAAGGGGATGTATCGCTTCTTCAGTTCGTGTGTTTCATTGTGCTCTCAGCCCCTCAGCTCTACAAATTCAGGGGCGTTTTTTTCCCTCCCAGCTAGGTGTTTCTTAACTGATGACCTCATCCCCCCCTTTACTGTTCATGCTCGCTCCCGAGGCTCTCCCCCCGCCCCCACCCCACCCAGTCCCCAAGTAACGGTGTGGTTCTCCAAATGCAGTCTTATTTTGTAAGTATGTTTACATACCACAGGCTTGCAGTCTAGACAATCTTCTATGAACTCTCTCCTCTTGCAGCTGGAGGTTTGTTACAATTGAATTCAGTCTTCTACGAACTCATGCTGAGCAGCACAGACCTCCCTGCTATGTCTACACGCAGGAGTATTTAGGCATCGAGACACAATTCTTCTCTTTTCTGATTGTAGAAGCCCTGCAGTATTATTGTGTTTCTTCTGGCTGTGCAGAGTGAAATTGCTGTCGGTTCCTTACTTTGAGTGAGAGAGGCAGCCTAATGCTCCTTCTATGTTTGCATTAGGCACCGACGCACAATTGTGCTGTTTTCTGACCGGGGGCCAGACAGAATGTAAATTAGTAGAGCCGTCAGCCAATGAAATGAAAGGAGGAGGAATCCGACCGACACTGGGGAATAGTGTTTACAGAAACAGAAGATAAGGGATCCTGGGAAAACAAGACAGCTTTGCTAATGACATCCAATTGCAAAGTTGCTTGTTTTCACTGTCCACTTATTCTGAAGACCATTTAATGAAATTATACAACCCCTTTTACCCTTCCACCTCCTGCTCAGCCCCAGCATCTCTGCAGGCAGCAGGGTACTCCAAACGGAGACACTGCGCTGTGCAGAAAATAAGCACTATGCAGACCACAGACAACTAACTGCGGTCATTACAAATAAAGTGGTTACTGGTCTGTTTCTCTGTCCCTGATAAACGTACACGGACATAAATCTGTGGGGGAGAGGGAGCATTTTAGTGAGCAACACAGAAGGGGTTGAACAGCAGGACGTCTATCATCTGCCACATAAAGCACATACAGCTGCACAGTTTTTATTAACCCTCTGGATTAGTGGCACATGCAGTCTTAATGACTATTAACCAGCTAGGGATCAGGCTGCACATATAGAGGATTATAGCATAGTGTAATATTTGATTTATTATTTTGTACTGATTTATATCTGATTAGAAGGAAAAACTTCATCAATTGTAGACATTTTTTTCAATAAATATCAACGTTGTTTTGTGACGTTGTCCAAGTTTTTAATTTCGGCCCACTGTGTTTGACACCCCTGCTCTAGGGGGTGTCATGTTGCTTATAAGGGTAACCGATAAAAATTAAAATTAAAAAAAGCACAATACAACTGTTTCTAGGTGATGATGTTGTAAATAAATTGTTAACTGTAAAATAAAGCAGAAAGATGAGACAGAGAGAAGATTTTGCAGCATCTTCTCCACAGACACTGACACACTGACGTTGTGAGTGGAAGCAACAGACACCCTCCTGAAAATGGCAATGAACTGATGCAAACTGAAGTCAAAGCATTTGTTTATTTGCTGGATCCTTTTAACGGATATGTCAAAATATGGTTACTTTTATATCCGTCTGTAACTCTTAAAAACAGATCCGTTTTTTTCTTTTAACCCTATGACGGTGAAATTCCTTTGCACATGTGCAGAACAAATAACGGATCCTTCAAATGGATGAAAAAACGTATGCACACAGCCATCCATAAGTATTAGTTTTTCTTCTGTGTGAAAGGCAACACGAAAGGGTCCTTTCTGTCAGATTTATGTTTTTGTTTTTTTTAATGAAAGCAGACTTGGCTATTTTTTTCAGTAAAAAAAAAGAAAATCTGACGGATAAAGCCAAATTGAGAACTTAAAACGAAATGAGTGGGCATCTGTTTCTTTCCGTTTTTCTGTCTCCAAAACGGAGCAGAACAATGAAAAGCACAACACTGATGTGAATCAGGTCTAAGACGCTGCTAGAGATAGTAATACCTGAAAAATTCAGCTTCATAAACTGTTGTTACCTGGATGCCAGGGGTCACATGACATGTGTGGTGTGTCACATGACTCCTGTCCACACAGTTACTCCATAGAAGCCAATATTATGGACTGGCATGCGGACTATACCTATTGCATTGGTCTAAAATAGTTACAGACGCAGAATTTTTAATATATGTATATTAGAAATTTGTATGATTTTTCTATTATAGACATAGTAAGTAAAGATATTATAACGTGGACAACTCCTTTAAATGTATCACTTCTTATGTAGACAAATTTCCAATCTTAGAATATGTTACAGCTGGGTGGTACACAGATGGCAGTAATGGTTGACATTCATGTTTCCTAAAAGCAGTTATACCTTACCAAAGAGGGCAAGCCAAGGAATTAGACCGCTGACTTTCTCTAAATTTACTAGTCCACCTTATTAATATAGAAACCATTTTAAGGCTTCAGGTAACACATGACTTTGTTAGCCAAATGAGGTTGAAACCTTGCTATAAGATTGATTCAAGAACTAGATGCATGTCTTTGAGGCAGGTAGGAGGAGGTGGAGGGACAGAATGTGAAAAGTAGAGGAACTGCAATCAGCCAGCATCATTACAGAAAGAATATAATTATCACAGATGAATAGCGGAGTGTAAGTGCTTTACCAAATCACCAGCCAAAATACACTGACTCCCTTCTTCTTTACTTAGTACCAAAATGCAGTTCAGTGCAAATAAATGAATTGAGTTTTTCCTAAATCTGGCAGCAAGCAAGCTACGAGTAGAACCATGTTTTTTTGTAAAAGATTAAGGAAAATTGGCAGAATTATGGGTAATCCTACACTATGTTGTCATTTTTGGCTACATTTGCAGTAGAAAACGAGTCATATTTGTATCTTTTACTCTTCTTGGCCCTTTCGTTCATTTTTTTTTCTTTGAAATTAGCTTTTATCTTCATTTTTAAATATATTTTCTTAGGACAGTCATCCACAATAAACTGTGACAACTTGGGAAGTTTCCATGATTTTAGGGCTTGTCTGTTACAATTTTCAAAAATGCTTGACACTGCTACTATGTTACTCCACTGTGTATTTTTTCCATTTTTCTTTTCCTTTCCCTTCCACCCCTCCTAACACACGAGGGCAGAAACAGGGCAAAGTAATAATTTTTATTCACTTCTGAAAAGTTGCAGTAATAAAGAGAGCCTTGTTAACATCAGAGAGCACAGCAGCCAGAGGTTTTCATAGGTCTATCATTGTTTGTTTTATCTGTCATTTGGAACCTCTTGAACTCTTAAAACATTGGTACGAAAATCCTTTAACTGTTGGTCCACTTTACCCCACGTACACAACCTGCTCTCGGAGTATGTGTTCCTTTCACAGATGGGAAACTGTGCTGCAGTATTCAGGGATAACGCAATGTGTGTACTGACATGTAAGCAGCATCAGTAGTATAGATTGCAGGCAGGACAACACCTAAAGAAATGGAGAGGAGGGATGGGTGCTCCTTCTAATGGAGGGGTGACCACTTACCCCTTGTTATATTAGCAAAATCAAAAGAAGGAGCTGCTCTCAAGAATCTGGTTTGCAAATCAGGGTGTTTTATCCGAACAAGTACTGCAAAAATTAAAGGGGTTGTTCACCTAAATTTTTTACAATTTTCTACTCTCCCCTCCCCTCCCCTCTATTCTAGCCCTGCGCTATTCTCACATTCCACCAGGCTTTTTTTTTCTTCCAAATGAGGATGTCACTGCTACAGCCGCTGATTGGCTGAGGTGCCATGTGTGTCTTTGAGGCAGGTATGAAGAGGTGAAGGGAAAGAATGTGGAAAGTAGAGGACCTGCAATCATTATTTTTTGTTTTTTTTTTACAAATAGGGATGTCATCACTGCAGCTGATGATTGGCTGCAGTGGCACGTGGCCGCTGTAGCCAATCAGCAGCTGCAGCAATGAGGTCTCCATTCGCAAGAATAAAGAGTTAAACAGAAGATTGGTAGTACATGAGGAGGGTGCAGCACTGGATCAGAGGTGAGTATAATTTTTTTATCTTATGTGGGCACAAGTAGCAAAAAAATAAAAATATTTGAGGTGGACAACCCTTTATTACAACATTTCAGATAAGCATACTCAGGCATAAATAACTTGAGCGGGATCTTGCAGACAGTCCTGAAGAGACACCATGACATATTGGCAGTTTGAAGCCGACAACAAGATCCATCCCCACCTATTCATGCCTGAAGAATGGTAAAATGGGTAGGATGTTGCGCACCTTTTGTAATTTGATTCTCACTTCTGGGTGCTCGTGAAAGGATAGCTAATCAACGATACGTACTATAGAGTAATTCACAGCACACCATTCGGATGTTTTTCAGGGTCATTTATTATGCATGCTTAATAGACATTTCTCCAGCATAATATATATATCTATATCTATCTATTTCTATCTATCTATCCATCTATGTGTGTGTATATATATATATATATATATATATATATTATATATATATATATATATATATATATATATCACATATAGTATATATAGAGAGAGAGAGGAGAGAGAGAGATATTTCAGAGGTTATATCATGTTCCTAGCAACCAGATGAGAGGAATGTTTTCGGCTTCAGCAAATGGATAAGGAAATATAGAGAGACAAGAAAAAAAGAAGAAATAACAAAAAAAGTGAAGAGACAGAGAGAGAAGGAAAAGGATGAAGAAAACAAAAACTATGTAGGGAAAAAAGTAAAGAAAGAGTCGGAATCAAAAGAATGGAGAAAGATAAATAGAGATAAGAATGTGTAAACAGAATTGGGTATGATCTGGAAACTAGTGGAACATGACAGGATCGAAGAATGAAAGCTAAAATTAGAGTGACATAAGCCCACAGTAGGTGGAGAGAGGCAAGAAGGAGTATAGTGTAAGGGAATTATAGATAAAGTCAAGGCAGAGCAAATTGGGGGAATTTAGTCAGAAAGAAGTAAGAAGGTGGAGCAGCACATGAGAGTCCATGTCCAGGTTTAAGAAAGACCAATGCCAGGAAAGGTTACTAGTGCCCCAGAGATGATAAAAAAAAGAAGAGTGAACCCAAAACAGATAGGAATATGAATAATATCAATAGCATGGTGCATGAATACTTGGGAGAGTCAAGGTGGTGATCCTGGGGAGCTGGAGATGCTGCTGTCCTCTCCCCCACAGAGGAATATAACAGTGAAGCATATGTGAGTGAACACCCCTCTACTTGCGGTCGCGGAGTGCATTGTCATGCGGCTCCCGGTGAATCGATAGAAAAAAATGCATGAACATACCGCTTCTGTGGTTGTGCATCGAGAAGAAACGGGACTTTGGACCCCTGTTCTAGTGATTTGGTGGGGGGTATAAGAAGTGGTCATCCCATTTATCACCCATCCTGACACCCCCTTCAAAGATGACAAGAATAAAGGGCTGCTCTAGACATGATTGCTTTATGTACAGTCAGGGCCGCCAAAAGAAATTTCAGGGCCCCATACAGCTGAAACGTCTGGGGCCCCCTCAAACCCCGCCCCCAGCAATCCAATCGCCACGCCCCCCAGAAAAATGCAATTGGTGGGCAGGTAGGTAGCCAGATGGGAATGTGGGAAGCCGGGTGGGGCCCCCCTCCTAGAGAGAGAGGGCCTGGACTCCTAATTACAGCTAACGTTGATTTATCAACTTACCTCTCCTGCGCTGTAACCGGAGCCGGGTCTGTCTCGCACCTCGCTCCCCGCCAGCGGGATGCGGGAGAATTTTAATCAGTGAAGCCCCGCCCAATGGGGGCGTGGCCTCACTGATTTAATTAGCTGTCCCGCCTGCGCCAGTCACAGTGCGCAGGAGGAGTAAGAGCACGCTCTGCGCGTGTCATTCAGTGCAGCTGTGACCGGACCCGCAGCGCGGGCCCCCCCCCCTCTCAGCAGCGCTGCGCCGCCAGGCCCCAGCCGCACACAGCGGCGCAGGCGCCACACACATCCTGGAAGAGAGAACAGGCCCGAGGCCTGTTCTCTACCACTGCTATGAAGCAAGGGGGCGGTACCTGCCAGCGGCGACGGGCCCCCCTTGCTTCATAGACCGTCCAGACCCGGTACGGGTGTACGGCCTGTATCCCCCGTTTGGCGGCCCTGTGTACAGTTGCTTGCAACCATATATGTCACATATATCAAAGTTAAAAAGAGCCTGTCACATAGATTATGCCACCCTTGCTGAGGACAGAACAAGCTAGTGTCAGACCTGCTGTTCCCAGCGCTGTGTCCCTTATTCCGTAAGATGTAATATTTAATGCTCAAGTCTGCAGTTTTCAGCCAGAAAAGAGACATGAAAAGCGTCCGTTTAATTAATGATCCGCACACCTGAGGCTAGCCCCGCCCACCTCATAACTGATTAACCTACTACTTTGAATAGGTAGAAACTTGTGAATAACTGCCAGTGTGGTGCAGGGTCGATAGTCTTGGATGGCAGGTTGCTAACAACCTGCTTCTGATTAAGCGGAACTCTACTCTGGCTGAAACTGGACCAGGATTTTGACCCATTTAAAGATACTCTAAAACGTGCCAGCATCTTACAGATTTAGGGTGGACACAGTGCTGGGAACAGCAGGTCTGACACTAGCTTGTGCTGTCCTCAGCAAGGGGGGCATAACCTATGTGACAGGTTCTCTTTAAGTCCAATTTGACAAATCCACATCATTTTATGTGGTCAACGAGCGCTTCGATACAACGAGCAGGGATGCACTTTACCCAGAGGACACAACCAGCACTTGGTAAAGGTGGCATTGCCAGGATAGGGAATAGGCGCCATCTTGGATTCGGAGGTACAGTGCATACATCCACATCACTCTCTTCAGCAACTCTCAGGTGGTGGCACCTCTGACCTGTATGATGGGAGTGACATGGCATGACTTTGTACTAGAACTATCGCCTCTTCACAACTATGCAATGTGTTTCAACAATCTAATGTAGATGTAGTCTCCATAAATTGAGTATACACTTTATGTTGGGTAAAATGGCAAGATAAATCAGGAAGCATGTCGTTCCATCAGTAAAATAAGAAAAGAAGCGATGGCACAGAGGTTTGCAAATGCCTGATGTTCAGTACAGGAACATATAGTAGTTGGAAACGGATTGCTATTAATTGGGTGATGAAACAATGAAAGCAGTCTTACAGCTGTGCTGGGGAGTGGCATTCTACCAGTCTGAGGCACAGCCTTCTGAAAAGAAAATGGATATGTCAATGCCGCAACATTTGTACAGGTGCAGCGCGGGAAACAATGAGTCACTGTACATCTGGAGCCTTCCACCGAGGTCCAAAGTTATGGAAACGTAATGGCAGAACTTCATTTCTGAAGGATCTCGGCAAAGTTCCAGTACATGCTTTAAGTCTTCCATAAAAAACACTGGAGAATGCTGGGACTTTTCAGTGTACATATGTGTGTGTGTGTATATATATATATATATATATGTGTGTATATATATATATATATATATATATATATATATGTGTGTATATATATATATATATTGTGAGACAGTGACAGGGGGAATAGTGGACGGAAGATATATTTCCACAAGAGTACTTCTATGCTGGCCTTAGGCGGACACCTGGGACAAGATGCGATGTCACCGAGGGGCCTGGACTCGGTGAACGAAGGGAAAGCCGACAGTTCCGTGTGTCAGTAGCACTCTGCTACTGAATGTTGTTTAGTATCAGCGGTTCAACTCAGCTTGTGTCCGGGTCGGCTTTCCTGGTGTGGCTCAAAGAGGCCTGGGTGGGTGGCAATCCCACGCCCCAGGTGAGGGCGGGGCTAGCCTTTTAAAGCCTGAATCCTTACAGGCCTGTTGTTTGGTGCTGCGTGTCACGCTGTGTGAAAACAAACCATGCTGGTGAGTAACAGGACGCGTCTGAACTAAGCATAGTGAGGGATAAACTGTGTGTAGAGGGGGTTTAGCGCTCAGCCGGCAGGCGTTTATTTTTGTTTAGCCTGAAGTCAAGGCTTGTTTTTGTTTTTTGTTAAGTGTGCTGAATAAACCCAGGCAGCGCTGGAACTTGAACTATTTCCGTGTCATGTCTCTGTTCTTGTGGAAGACCATGTTTGCCTAACCTGACGCTTAACCTCCACATATGGTGCTTTCGGGGATGCGGGCTAGCAGACATTAAAGAGACTTACACGTGTGTTTTGCTGCTCAGCCGTTGTCAGGGGCAACGACTCGTGGAAAACTGGCTGAGAATCCTATGTCTGGATAAAAGCTGCCACTACACAGCCACCAGACTTACTGGCCAAGATGGACCGAACTTGGTTAAAGCAACTCATCCAGGCCAACAGCAGTCTCCAGGCTGATGACAGCCAATCAGCAGAATGTGCATGAGGAGGACATGCGGGCCCAGGCGGAAACCACGCACTGCTAATAGAGGCCAATCGACTCGCCTTGCAGGAACAAGGTGCACATCAAAACGCCAGCTGCATGGGCAGGTACAAGCCGTGACGCAAAGTGTGCAGTGGTCGTCAGTTCGCTTCCCACCACCGTACTGCCGTATTACAGACGTCGATACAGAAGATGACGCTTCAACGGACGACGTCGTGGCCTACCTTGCGCTCTTTGGAAAAAGGGTAGGCAGAGCGAGAGCGCCTACCAGTGGCAACCTCTGGGCGGTGGTAGTGGCGCCTTTTTGGACTGGGGAATCTCAAAAGGCGTTTTTTTGACCTCAGCGAGCAGACGCCGGGGGACTATGCAAGTTGCAAGGGCAGATTCTGTGCTCGCTTAGAGGTTAACATCCATGTGCGGGTCCGCGGGTGCATAACTGGGACCTTCTTGAGCAACTACCGCTCGATCCCAAATGTATGACTTGGTCACATCTAGGTAAAAATGTGGCTACAGCCGCGAGGAATATTCGCCCTGCGCTGATGGTCGAGAAGGTTGTCCTGGATAGTTGTATCCACTCGTTGCCTCCGGAGATCCTGCGCTGGGTAGGACAAGGGGACCCCATAGATGCGGGGTGCACCTTCCTTAACCTAGTCGAAGAGGTTACAAGGCCACTGAGGATTTACTGCAAGCCGAACCTCATGGACCGCCTCCAAACCCGGTTACTGCAATGCGGCGGAATGAACTGGTTGGAAGACTGTTCCTTATCAAAGGGGGGTAAAAGAGTGTCCCAAAGGGAGGTGGCCCAGAGGGGGTTCTGATGGAGAGGAAGAGTCCCAAAGGGGACAGGGCCGCCACAGGCCGGAGTTCAAGTTGACCAGGGCCACGGGTTTCATATGTTGGCGGTTGTCATGGTACTAGGCCATATGCCGCTAAACTGTCCCTTCGGTAGTAGTATATGGAATGTGGACTCAGCTATGACGTAGGTCGTTGTTTGCACGGGCCGTGGTGCTCGCAGAGACTGTGCCAGAAACTGATCAGCAGCTGTCACATCAAGGTGAACGAGCTACACGGTAACTTGCTCTATCTGGATCTAGGGAGTTTGGTCACACTATTGT
The DNA here is from genome assembly GCA_025379985.1 of Phyllomedusa bahiana. Taxonomy (NCBI): domain Eukaryota; kingdom Metazoa; phylum Chordata; class Amphibia; order Anura; family Hylidae; genus Phyllomedusa; species Phyllomedusa bahiana. Next base: position 165,098 of record JAODAL010003527.1, read on the forward strand.
GCCACGCCAGCCTGGTTGACCCTATCTCATGCACGGGACTGGTTATAGGGGTCCTTTGTATTACATGGGGACACTAAAGAGTACCCTTACCGCCTTGTAAAATGGAAACTCTGTGGTTTTGCCTTCACATGAGAGTGGGGTGGTGAGGACCCTTATGCACACCTGTGATTTGGGGAGAGAATTCCCCAATTTTGGGACTGTTGCACATGTGTGATATGTCATGTACTGCAAATGTCAATGATGATGTTATTGCTGGTTCCTGTTAACCTGAAACCCTTTTCACCGATGTTACAGTTCAAGCAGTAGGGGTGACCACGGAAGAGTAATTATTAATTTTCTCCCTATGCGGTTATTACAGGTTGAGGACTGAGGACAGGAGGAGGGTGCCGCTATGCCTGACCTGGAGGTCTTCCACAGATATTTCGGGGACTGCTCAGCTCCGAGACCCACCTGCAAAAAGCAGGGAAAACTGTAAAGGTTGTGTGTATGGGGAACACAATACCCCGGGGACTGACAATGGTGTTCCCCCAACCTGGCAGTCAATCAAGAGTCTGCCTGTACCAGGTCGACATGAGTCCATGGGGGGATGGTGGTGGAACAGTAGTGGTGCCTCTGCGCATACAGCGGTGATTGGTCTCTTGGTCCTTGCGCACAAGAATGTGCTCGGAGGTTCATCTAGCAGCGTGAAACACAGAACGTATTATCCACGGTTTTTTTCTGGCCTGGGGTTCTGGGAAGGTAATAACGGGTCAGTACTGCGAATCATGCCAGGTGTCAAATTACAGCTCTATGCCCTCATTACAGGAGTCCTTGGTGCCGCTACCTATTAATGAGGGTGCCCTTTGAAAGGATCGCCATGGATCTAGTAGGCCCAATTGTAAACATCTGCCAGTGCCATCAATATATTATTGGTGGGTACTAGACTATTTGCCACTCACGGCTTCCATTTGATAAGGCAGTTCCTTGCGAATTACCTCCTCAAAAGTTTTTGCGAAGGAGCTGTTTTATTGTTCTCCCTGTAACTGGTATCCAAGGAGATCTACAGATCAGGGGAGACCCCCTTTATGTCCCAAGGTTACTAGGGAGTTATGCCAAAATGCTGAACATTAAGCACTTGCAGTACGTCTGTGTATCACCCCACAAACTGACGGTTCTTGTGGAGAGATTCAACAAGACAGTTAAAAAGCATGTTAAGAGGGTGGTGAGTAAGGACAGGAAAGACTGGGAATGTCTTTTGCCCATTTAATGTTCTCAGTCCGGGAAAAGTTCACAATTCATCCACTGGTTTCTCTCCCTTTGAGCTGGTTTATGGTAGAGTCCAAGTGGCCTCCTGCGAAATCGCAAAGGAGTCCTGGGATCAGGAGTCGGACCCCCTACCCGTAGTGTGATTGAATCAATCTCCCTTATGAGCAAGAGGATAGGATCGCTGCCATCATCCCAATAAGTCAGGGAACACCTACAGCAGGACTTGGAGGCCAAAAGCCGTGTGTACTATAAGTCGGCCAAGGTAGGAGCTTTAACCCAGGCTATCGGGTGTTAATATTGGTACTACTGTTAGAGCTAAGGTTTTATAGCAATAATGGAAGGGCCCTATGAAGTGATTGAAAAAGGTGGGTGACGTGAATTCACAAGTATACAGATCCTGGTAAGCGGAAGCCAGAACAGTTTGTACCACTGTCAACCTGATTTAAACCGTGGAAAGACAGAGCGACCCTTTACTGCTGTGAGTGCCCCTTGTTAGTGCCCCTCCAGAGGTGTATGTGTCAGACTCGCTGTCGAAAATCTCAAAAACATGAAACCAGAGGTATTCAATACAAAGAAAATTAAGGACGTCGTTGTTTTCAGTGGCTACCTGGGCAGTACAGATGTCAGTATGGCATGATATCGTTAACAGAACCGGGGGTAAATGTCATTTAAAACCTTACCGGGTCCTGAAGCGCGTAGACGAGCCATATCTGAGCGAGGTAAGGAAAATGTTAGACCTCGGGGTAATTGAGGAGGTCCGCAGTGAATGGTCAAGCCTTTCGTGCTGTTAACAAAATCCGGATGGCTCATTACGATTCTGTAATGACTTCCGTAGGAAACACTAAATGAGTATCAAATTTGACCGCTTACCCCATGCCAAGGGTGGATGAATTATTGAGAGATTGGCCATGCCAGGTAACTTCTCCACCGTAGATCAACTAAAGGTTACTGGCAGGTTCCCCTCAAAGAAAGGGCCATAGAGAAGACCGCGTTCTCTACACCCGACGGACTGTTCCAGTACGTCTGTTTACTTTTCGGGTTACTTGGGGCTCCAGCCCACCTTGTTCAAGACTAATGGTGTCATCCCTAAAACCCATCGTCAGTATGATTCGGCTTACTTGGATGAGATCCATCCCTTTATCTTCAGCGGAAGAAGATTGGTTAGCACCTACCAAAGGTATCAGACATGGCACAGAGAGATACTGGGTTCACTTACCGCAAACCCAAAAAATGACGCCCTAGGGGCGTGAGGAAGCCGAATAAACTGGGGTAATAATTGGCAGGGGGTGTCATATAAAACTCATGGTTAATAAAATTGAAGCAATACAAGGCTGGCCACGATACCACACAAAAAAGGCAGGTGAGAGCTTTTTTAGGTATTGTGGGTATTAGCGGCGCTTCTATTAAAATTTTGCCAGTATAGCAGCGGCCACTGACAGATTTGGACGTAGGTCATAGCAAGTTGTTAGGGTCAAATGGACCCCAGAGGCAGAAAAAGCGTGTCCAAACAGTTGAATACGGCTCGGCAGACATACGGTGTTTTGGTCACTACCGATTTTTAAGAGTAGGTACTTCAATGGTACAGACGGTTTGTGTCTGTGTTGGACTGGGAGTAGGAGCAGTCCTTTCCAAGAAGTATGGGGAGAGGAGCTTCCGTCAATTATATGAGCAGGAGGTAGCTCACACCAGCGGAGAATAATTTATTAGTATAGTAGAGCGGGGGAGTGTTGGCCATCAAGTGGGGCCCTTGATGCCCTGAGGTATTATCTTTCTAGGTCGCCGTTCAAATAATACCGATCATTCTCCGCTAACATGGATGTTCAGGCTAAGGAGGAAATGCGGAGGGGTCACAGGTGGTTCCTTGCTTTGCAAAATTTTAAGTTTACAGTGGAACACAGAAGCGGGTAACTTAGGGCAATGCTGATGCTCTGTCCCGGAAAGCATTGTTTGGTGGCCAAGTTTGTCCGACCCCACAGGTTCGAAAACAGAGGGGGGAGGGTTTGTGAGGACAGTGGACAGGGAATAGTGGACGGAGGGAAGATAATTTTTCCACAAGAGTACTCTCTATGCTGACTTAGGCGGCACCTGGGCTGGATGCGTGTCACCGAGGTGGCCTGGATTCTCGGTGAAGGGGAAGCCGACAGTCTGTGTTGTTGTCTGTAGCTATGCTACTGACATGTTGATTTTTAGTTAAGCGGTTCCAATCCGCTTGTGTCCAGGGTCTGCTTTTCCTGGAGTGGTCATGAGCCGGGTGGGTGGCCACCCCCTTGCCCTGGTGAGGCGGGGGGATCAGGCTATAAATGCCTGAACTCTACGGCGCTGTGTTTGGTGCTCGGTCTGTCACGCAGTGGAAAACAACCATGCTGTGAGTAACAGGTGGACGCTAGTCTGCAACTAAGCATTGTGATGGATGATAATAAACTGTGTGTTAGCTAGCGCATCAGCCGAGCAGGCGTTTATTTATGTTTAGCGTGAAGTCAAGGTGGTTTTTGTTTTTGTTATGTGCTGCTGAATAAACCAGAGCAGCGCTGGAACTTGAACTATTTCCGTTGTCACTGTCTATGTCTGTGGAAGCCTGTTTGCCGACCTGACGCTAACCTCCACAATATATATATAGTATATATATATATATATTTATATATATTTATATATATATATATATATATATATATTTTATACCATAAAAATATATTATATACTCACACACATACATATGTATGTATGTATTATATATATTATAATATATAATATATATATATAATATGTGAGTGGTGGTATATATAATATATACACTCACCGGCCACTTTATTTGGTAACCTGTACAAATGCGCGTTAACACTTAATTTCTAATCAGCCAATCCCATGGCGGCAACTCAGTGCATTAGGATGTAGAAGTACTGGTCAAGACAATCTCCTGCAGTCAAAAGAGCAATCAGTATGGGGCGAAAAAAGGTGATATGATGTGTAGTGCCTTGAACGTGGCATGGTTGTTGGTGCCAAAAGGGCTGGTCTGAGTATTTCAGAAACTGCTGATCTCCTGGGATTTTCTCGCACAACCTCTCTAGGGTTTTACAGAGAATGGTCCGAAAAAGAAAAAAACATCCAGTGAGCGGCAGTCCTGTGGGCAGAAATGCCTTGTTGAGCCAGAGGTCAAAGGAGAAGGGGGCAGACTGGTTCGAGCTGATAGAAAGGCAACAGTGACTCAAATACCCACCCGTTACAACCAAGGTAGGCAGAAGAGCATCTTGATAACGCACAGTACGGCGAACTTTGAGACAGATGGGCTACAGCAGCAGAAGACCACACCGGGTTTGCCACCCCTTTTTCAGCTAAGAACAGGAAACCTGAGGCTCCAATTTCCCCAAGCTCATCGAAATTGGACAGTAGAAGATTGGAAAAAACGTTGCCTGGTCTGATGAGTCTCGATTTCTGCTGCGCCCAATTCGGATGGTAGGGCCCAAAATTTTGGGTGTCAGCACCATGAAAGCATGGATCCATCCTGCCTTGTATCAACGGTCAGGCTGGGGTGGTGGTGTCATGGTGTGGGGAATATTTTCTTGGCCACTCTTTGGGCCCCTTGGTACCAATTGAGCATCGTTGCAACACCTTGGGGAAATTTTATGCCACGAAGAATTGAGGCAGTTCTGAAGGCAAAAGGGGGTCCAACCCGTTACTAGCTGGTGTACCTAATAAAGTGGTGGTGGTGAATATATATAATATTTTATATTATATATAATATATAATATATATATATATAATTATATTATTTATATATACACATACACACACATATGTACACTGAAAAAGTCCCAGCATTCTCCAGTGTTTTTTTATGGAAGACTTAAAGCATGTACTGGAACTTTGCCGAGATCCTTCAGAACTTCAGTGCTGCCTTTACGTTTCCTTAACTTTGGACCTCGGTGGAAAGCTCCAGATGTATAATATATATTATTGTTAGAAAAAGAAAATGCATTTCTTTGCAGTCTACCGAGTATAAAATGAGGAGAAGCTGAGCTCGGTGTTCTAAACTCTGATTTGATTCAGTATGTTCATGTAAAAAGCTGTTCCTGAGGGACGTGATGTAGTAGAACAACCTTGGCATTTGATGCCATTACAGGACACCTATCCATGGTCTGTAAGAAAATGGGGGGGGGGACATCTTATAATGTGTAAATCTGGATTTGTGCAGTACTCTTTCTTCGGCACCATATGCCAGTCTTCTCTGTAGTTCTGGTGCTCTATTCATCAAAACGGTTTAAACTGTGATACAGCTACGGTATTGCCCAGATAGGTTTTAAAACTCTGTCCGTACTTGTCAACATTTTAGTTACTAGAATACAGACACTTCAGCCTCTTCCCTTATAACACCCCCCAAAACAGTTTTTGGTTAAAGTTTTAGAAACCCTATCTCTTTTGTGATCTGGTTGCAGGATTGTTCCAGCAAAATCACAACTTTTTGTAAATATGTATACAGAAAAAGTTAATTGTTTTTTAAATAGTAAAGATAAGTGGGTATTCCGGCATTCCATCAAAATGCTTAAAAGGAGCCTGCAGGGTTATTACACACAGAGAAACAGTGTATCAGTAACCCTACATCCAGAACAAATAGAATTGACACATTTTACTTAACTGTTGCTCCCTATTTTCTTCTCTTCAACACAGTAAGAATTAGCTTCAGCAGCAACTGATGTGAGGAACAGACTACAGTTCCCATCAAGCATTGTTCACATCTATTCCAGACTATTTTCCCCCTGTATTCCCCTATTGTACCCATGTATTCCCCGCTCACTGCTGATCCTCACACATTAGTTCTTAGTTAAACCCCTTTGCATCCCCTGCTGCTTAACAGATACATAACTCGCCTACCTAGAGCTGGAAGTGAGCATGCCTGAAAGCTGAGACTACAGGTCATATCTCTTGGCAACACCATATAAACATCAGATTATTAGCCAGTGAGTGATAATGTAGAAAACTACTGAAAAACTTTAATTACTATATATTGAAGATGTTTTCCTTGTACCCCACACTTTCAGTAAGAATCAAGTTTTGTATACCGGAATACCCCTTTAACCCCTTACCGCCGGAGCAGTTTTGGCCTCTCTGACAGGCCCATTTTTTTTAAAACTGTCGTGTCACTTTATGTGAGAATAACTTTTTGACACTTGAAACCTATCCATGTGTTCAGAGATTGTTTTCTCGTGACACATTATACTTTAAGATAGTAAGGGAAAATTGTGGTCCAAAAAATGCTTGTTTATTTGTGAAAATATCCAAAAAATCGTGAAAAATTTGAAAAATTTACAATTTTAAACTTCAAAAATTTCTGCATGTAAGACAGATAGTTACTCCACTCAAAATAGTTTATAACTAGCATCTACCATATGTCTGCTGTAGTTTGGCCTAATTTTTTTAAATGTCTTTTTTTTTTTTTACGGGCATTAGGGGCTTAGAAATTTAGTAGTAATTTTCAAATTTTCAACAAATTTGCAAAGACAGATTTTTTAGGGGACCAGTCCAGTTTTTAACGTGACTTTGATTGACCTGTATGTTAGATACCCCCATAAATGACCTCATCTAAGAAACTACACCCCTTAAAGTATTTAAAACCGCATTTAGGAAGTTTATTAACCCATTAGGTGTTTCACAGGAAATTAAAGCAAAGTGGAAAAAGGGAATTTCAAAAAATTTTCTTTTTTTGGATTTTCAATTTTTATGCTTTTTTCACAAGATACGGTAAATGTTCAGGGAAATGCAAA